>PVJX010004207.1:0-97570 GCA_004027295.1 Dolichotis patagonum
TCCTCCTCCTCCTCCTCCTCCTCCCCAACAGTCACTGCCTCCTGGAAGGAGCAGGGAGATATCACTGCATGGAGGCTGGGTAGAGAAAGAGGAAAGCAGTGTCCCCTCAGCCTTCAGAGGTTGTTGAGAAAAGCCTTGCTGGAAAACTCCAAGAGTCCAAGGAGGCCTGGGACACCAAAGCTCCTACTTAGTTGCTCTCAAGGAACAGTTAGACGGCAGTCACACCAGCCACGCATTACATGACAGTAGTAGTAAACCCTCACAGGGATTGTAATCCCTTCTCCCCAATTCTGAGAGGCAAAATCTTCTGGACAAAATAACCCAAGTTATTCTGGCACATCCAAGTTTAGACTGTCAGCCTAAAGCATCTGACATAAATGTGTAAGAGAAGGGGTATACTTAATCAGTGGCAGTGGCAGCCCACGAAAGTATTTATTTTAGCTACCCAGAAGCAGTGGCCTAACATGACATTCAAGGAGTCTGAGCTTAAAAAGTGTTGATATAGAATTACAGCAAACTTTCTGTTACAATTGCTTTGACAAAGAAATAGAATCCTGTCAATTGGGTATTGTGATGCGTGCCTGCAATCCCACTTACTAGGGTGGCTGAGGCAGGAGGATCTCAAGTTCCAGGCCAGCCTGGGCAATTTAGGAGCACTTTGTCTCAAAATAAAAAAATAAAAAGAACTAAGGATGTAGCTCAGTGGTAGTGTCCATGGGTCCAACCCCAGTACCTCAAAATAATTATCACAGATCAGTGATGTGCATGTATGCTACACATTCCTGGTAAGATATGGTGATAAATAGCAATGAGGCATTCTCAAGGCATTCTCCAAACAAACAAACAAACAAACATCTCTGGTGGTACCATACCAGGAACTGAAACCAGAGCTTTCACACTGAGCTATATCCTCAGTCTTTTTTACTTAAGATAAGGTCTCATTGGGCCGGGGGTTTAGCTCAGTGGCGTAAGTGCCTGCTTGGCAAACATGAGGTCATGAGTTCAATCCCTGGTACCAAAAAAAAAAAAAAAAGTGTTGTAAGATAAGGTCTCATTGTGTGACTAAGATGCCCAGGTTGAGCTCAAATTTATGATCCTCCGGCCTCAGACTCCGAGAGTGCTGGAATTATAGGTCTACGACACCACACTTGGCCCATTCTCCAAATTACTACTCCAGTGGTGTCAGCATGTCTTTGAGGAACTAAACTGAAATGGTTTGTGTTTAAAATTAGCTAGATCATGAGACTTCAGAATCCGGGAGGCCAGGACAGGTTTCCTACAAGCACGTCCTCCAGGCCTGAGGGAATCTGCAGACTCCCCTTCTTTATTAATGTCATCACCCCACTTTTGATCAAGATCTTTTCGCTGAAAACAATGCTGACTGATTATTGTTAACACACTGCAGAAAGCTTCCTTATCTCTAAGAAGGCTGTTCCTGGGCAGTCACGTACGTGGTAGGAGGGAGAGAGGAGGCTGCGCTTGAGACAGGGCGGAGTCACAGGCAGGATTAGAAGTCTCAGGGTGCATCTGGCCTTTGTTGCACAAGGGCGCTCAATTCCTGCATCACATCCAGTCTTCAGGCCACCCCTCATTGTGGTTTCAATAGCAGGACTGAAATTGTTGGGTTACACAAAACACAAGTAACAGAAACCAAGCAAAACTGAACAGGCTGTGATGTCCAGCAAAAGAACACTTTGAACTCGTGCTCTCGGGACTGTCCCTACTGCTGAAGACCACCAACTAAGAATTACGCTGGAGTCCAGGGGCCAAGGTGTACCCAAGGGGTTCCCAAGGGGTCTGGGAAATGGTTTAAGGGGAAGGACCGTTGGTACCCATCAGGACCGCCATGAAAGTCAACTCCAATTTGAGTAAATAACCCTTTGAAAGAATTAAAAGGGTGAGAAGCAGCTACAGTGCTGCCTTGAAGTTGAAAACTCCAGGGGATTTTATTTCAGGATATTGCAAAAAGCAACCCACAGAATCCCTAGACCATTTACCCTGAAGTGAAGAAAATTTTTTTACTATGTCCTACTAAGGACAAATCAGTACTTTAATAAAACCATGTTTTAACACAGATGTCTAAATTTTTATTTTGCATTACTTTATAAAAGCTTAATTTCAAAAAAAAACTATAAGTAATTCTCTTTGATTTTGACTAACCTGCCCACATATAAATTTCTTTTATAAAGTTCGTCATCCATGAAACTTCTATAACTTGCTTAAATGTTTACTTTTTAAAAAATACACATTAATATTCTACCTGGGGGCAAAAATTTACTTTCCTTTTTCCTTTACCATTTTGACCTTACGAGATTTTTCTCACAAACAAATATTATTCTTTTTATCTTTTTTTTCCCAGAAATACATCCTCATTCCTACAATTCTTTTTTTTATTACTGATTTCTTACTATTTTTTCCCGTTTTCTTCCTGGTTTGTGTCTAGATTTCCCCCTAAAGCCTCGAGTGGTCATAGGGTTTTTTGGAGGTGGCTGGATCTAGCATCTGGTATTGATTCATGGTGCAGTGCTGGGATTCAGGGTGCGTGCTTGCTGGGTCAGTCCACTGATTTGGCTCGGGACCACCCTAATCCCAGTAGGCTGGACACAGTATGAGACCAGAGGAGGCCTGTCTCCTTCTCCCTTGTTGCCTTTGCTGTCTTCAGCTGCCATGAACAGTTGCCTCTGCCACACTGCCTTGCCTTGGACCCAAACCTCTGCCTTGGACTGAAACCTCTACAAACTGTGAGCTAAATAAACCTTTGCCCCTAGGTGTTGGGCATATTCAGACAACTAGTCCTTACCGTGGTGCAGCTCACACACAGGCCTGGACCCAGCAGGGGAAGCTGTGACTGTCCTGTACTTGGAGCACAGCCCGGACAGCGTGGAAAGCATTTCCTGCAAGCTTTAAGGAATTTCCGCTGGAGCAGGAGCTGGACCAGAGCGCAGACGCTTCTCGCCTGTATCTTTATCCGCTAAGAAAGCAGAGCCCTCCCCGCCTCAGCCTCTCCAGCATTTATTGTTGGTAGTTTTTTTTATCTGGCCATTCTTTCTGGGGTGAGATGGAATCTCAGTGTGGTTTTAATTTCCATTTCTCTCATGACTAATGATGATGAACATTTCTTCATGTATTTATTTGCCATTCGTATTTCTTCATCTGAGAACTGTGTATTCATTTCAGATGCCCATTTTTGGATTGGGTCTTTGAATTTCGAGGGTCTGATTTTTTTAATTCTTTATAAGTTCTAGACAGAAGTCCTTTGTCTGAGGGACAGTCCATTAAGACTTTTTTCCCAATTTGTGGGTTTTCTTTTCACTCTGCTGGAAATCTCTTTCATATTCCCAGAAGAACTGGGAAAACATCATACCACAGTGATATATGTGCACCCATGTTCATAGCAGCACAATTTGTAATAGCCAGATCTTGGAAACAACCTAAGTGCCCATCAACTGAGGAATGGATAAAACAGTTGTGGTATTTTTATGCAATGGAGTACTATTCAGCTATAAAGAATGATCATATTGAGATATTTATAAATAAATGGATGCAACTTGAGACCATACTCACAAGCAAAATAAACCAAACTCACATGTGTAAATACCATATAGTCTCCCTAGTGTGAGAATTGGTAAGAGTACATAAGATTTTATAGTAATCATGATTCCCCATTACATAGCTTTGAAGACTTTTAATGTTTTCATTCATCAGTTGGAATGGTTTTATTCTGTTTTGTTTGACTTTATTATGTCTGATGGTAGGAACAGCTGTTTTGAAGAAAACAAAACATTATGGCAGCCATTGCTGATTTAATATCATCTTGCTTTGAAGTCCTACCATGCTTCTATTCTTCTATTACCATCGGTTCTATCATGTTGTGTCTTATTAGGATTTTAGTATATGTGATAGTATAAACAAACTTTTTATGGAAAATGAGATATTATAGTAGCCATTGATCATTTTCTGTTATTCAGTTCAGAATGTCCTGTAATTCTTTCATTCCTTTGAATGGTTTTATAATATTTTATTATGTTTGATATTATTATATTTGAAGCCATGCTCAACTATTGCAAGAAAGAGACATTATGGTAGCTACTGTTAATATCCGGTTTGTCTTATTGTAAAGTGCTGTGTTGCTTATGTTGTTCTGTTCTGATCTGCTTTGTTCTGTCCTCTTTTGCTTTATTCTCTTTAAAATAAAAAAATAAAAATAAAAAAGAAAGCAGAGCCCGACACCCTGGCGGTGGAGCAGTCTCCGCAGTGAAGCCTCCTCCCGGGGCAGCGTGGGGGACACCGGCAGAGGACCAGAGGCCTGGAGCTGGTGCACCGAGGGCAGCGGTGAGCGGCTCCGCTGGCCTTGCAGACTCAGGAGATGCCGGGTGAACGCAGCTGGAGCACAAAGCTGACCGGGCAGGATTTGAGCAAACTGGACGGCAAGGGCTTTGCAGCCCTGGAGGAGCTCCTTGGATTTGCTGTGAACTGGATTGGTCGTTACCACCTGTGCAGAGAGGAACTGTAAAGCCAGGGAGTCGAAGAAAAATGCTCTGTCGGTGTTTCATGGTGTCCCCTTCACCGCGCTCCATCCGAAAGCAGGACGCAGTTTTAGCATGAATGTCACCTGGTGTTTTCAAGGAATTATCATCCATGTGCCCTCTGTAACGGAAAGATGCTATTGTAAATCTTTTTATTAAATAATGTAAAGGTGTTTATATTTATCTGTGTTCTGGGGTCATATTATAGACTATGGATATATTGTTTAATAAAGTATTTTTGGAATAAATAAATAAATAAATAAATGTTAGCCAATAAGCAAAACAGGCACCTTTAGGGGGTGAACCCCCACACTCGTGGGGAATAGGGAAAATGCCACCCCACTGAAAGACTGTTCATGCATCTTTGAAGTGGCTCTTTTTTTTGTTTTATCTTATACTCTTTGGAGAGAATTAAGAGGAAATAATCAGGCTCACCAAGTCACTCTACTCCTTGTTTTAGGCAACTTAGAATACAGTTGGCTCGTTACAGCGCTAACCAAGCCTGGCCGCAGTGATGCACACCTGTAGTCCCAACACTCTGGGAGGCTGAGGCAGGAAGATGGTGAGTCTGAGCCCAGCCTGGGCCACTGGGTGATTTTGCAAAACCCTGTCTTACAGTAAAAATAAATAAGTAAATCTATAAAACTGAAAAGAGCTGGGACGTATGCAGCTCAGTGTGAATGAAGGTCCTGGGCGAGGGGGAGAGGGTCTGAAGTGATGATGCCCAGAAGAGCTCCTGCCCACCTCTTTCCCTTCTGTGCATGACCTCTGACCTTAATCTGGCCATGATCAGAGTCTTCCTGCTGGGAATTTAACTCAGTGACACAAGCACCTGCCTCTGGCAAGCACGAGGTCATGAGTTCAACCCTGGTACCAAAAAAAGAAAAGAAAGAAAGACCCTCCCTATATGGACATATATAGTCTCCACTAAAATTCCTTTGTTTAGGAAGAGCATAGCTTTGCAAATAACCCGTGTTCTCCTTACCTGTCACAAGAAAACCACATCCACTGTTTGATCTCCCCGTTGCTTTTCGGCTTTGCACTCACCAAGATGCAAACCCATCACATTGTTGTAGAGCCTCTGAATTAGACAAAATTATTGCTTATGAGTACTTCCACTTATTTAGAAATAACCTTAGACATCTAATGGAAATTACTTAATTTAGTGTAGCATTACTTTAAGATTTTCAGCCACTGAGAAAGACTTTGAAAGTATACTTTATTTCTAAATATTCATCCTATCATTCTTAGTAGTTATAGTAATCACTCATGGAAATTTTATGAGCCATTGAAAAAAATCTACCTAACCATCATCAATTTATTTCTCTGATAATCATTTTCAAGGCTTGAGTGTATGGGGCAGTCATCTCCTAAGCAAAAACTCTAAATGAATGAGTCAAGTAATTTGTCCACTGGAAGATATAGCTGTTTTACTAATATTATTATATTATTATTAAATAGTAAGTATTAAACTTGTCTTGTTTACTTAAGATTTTCCCAAGTTATACAAACTTTGAAAATCATTTGTATTCATTTTATTTCATTTATGAGTACTCGTTTATTGCTAAGTCAGTTTGGTACCATGTAGATAATATAAAAATGCATGTATGGACATAGCGCATTGGTAGCTATATTATACAATATACAAACATGTATGTACACATATATACAAGAGTATACACAGAAGTAAACAAACATAGCTTTTATTTAAGTTCTTAATTTGGTAGTTTTTTTCCCTGTAGACTATCAATCTTTTGATCATTTATCCCATCTCTATAAGCAACCTCATCAGCTGGACAACCCTAAATTTGCCTCCCACTTCAGTACTGGGGTTGAATCCGGGACCTTAGCACAAGTTAGGCAAGCACACTTCAAATACATGATTCTCATAAACATGATATAAGATTTATATTTTATAGAACTTACATCTAAACACCATTATTTATCACAGGTCAAGTTTAACCCTTTTCACCTTCCTTTCTTCCTTTTTTCCCTTCTTCCTTCATTCCTTCCTTCTTTTATTTTATCCTCCCATATATTGATTGGACCCAAGGCTTCCATACTGAGCTACAACTCCAGCTCCTTCCCTCTCATAAAATTTTTTTCTTTTTCATTTTTATTTGAGACAAGATCTCACTAAGTTGCTAAGTAGCCTGGGCTGAGGCCCTTCTGCCTCAGCCTTCCAGAGTGCGGGAACTATAGGTATTTTCTCTATGCCTGGCTAGGTTGCTACTTAACTAGATTTTATGGAATAGCCCTTTAACTAATAGGGTAACTAATAGGGCATTTTGTTTTGTTTTTGAGGCAGGCGTCTCACTACATTGCTTCAGTTGCCCTTAAACTTAACAATTCTCCGTTAGCCTCCTAAGCGTTTAGGTCAACCACACCCAGCTCAACGAGCATTTTTTAATTCCTAGTTGGTCTGAATGAGTATTTGTGAGAGCCTCTAAGGGGCAATCTAAAGCTATCTTTCTTTATGTTAATTTATTACAGGATTCAGTCATTTTAGAATATCATGCCAGGAACAGGTTTGAGAATCTGTAGGATTCTCAAAGTCCTGGGGGACTTGTCAGCAGCCACAGGATGATTACAACCCCACTGTCTGAATGGCTTCGGTCTCGGAGCAAGGCGGCAGTTCATATCTTCCATACTTGCATATCCTTAGAGGTCTTTTTGCTTTGTTTTATTTTTTTTCAAAATAGTCAAGGACTGTGCCATTGGATTTTTTTGACAACTTGTTGCCCCATTCTCCAGCAAGTAATTTTAGAGAAGGCTTGAATAACACGCTGAAAAGGGCCTGGGCTAATTCTTGCACCCTTTTTAGTGCTCAACTGTCTTTTGAGAAGGTCAGCCACAGGTCCCATCCATCTGCTGTCTGCAGGCCACTTGGAAGCTTTTTCTGCACTCACACACATGTACACACTTGGTAAGGATCAGAAGCACCTGGCTCATGAGCTCAACGACTGAGTTAAGTTCCATAACAAAGCCTCCTGGGCAGTGGCAGCATCAGGAACCCTTGAATGAAAGCTGCTAACTCAGACCTCATCCAAGGAGAGCACAACATCGAAGGCTCCCCTCCGTCTGTGGGCTCAGTCCTATGACAGGGCCATCCAATGGGGCCCCAGCAGAGGTTCATTGAGGTTGAACAGGCCTCAGCCATGTTTGAACAGGAATAGGAAGGAGATGAAACAGGCAGAGCAGATGCAGGAGCAGATGGATATATCTCCAGCATTTCACTAAATTGCCCAGGCTGGGATGAATTTGCAACCTTTCTGCCTCAGCCTCCTAAAGTGCTAGAACTATAGGCATCTGCAACCACAACCAACTTCCCTTTTCTCTATGTAACTTGATTGTCTCAAGTATTTGTTACAGTACCAGAAAGCCCTCTAATGCAGCTGCTTTTCCAGAGCTGGGAAATGTAGAGGGCTTGAGTTTGCCAAAGTCAAGGGGAAGATTTGTTCCAAGGTATGCAGTTGCTAGAATCTCACAGGAGCAGCTAAGAGAAGGAATTTCTTCGAACCACAAGTGACAATGACCTCCCAACAACTATTCTAGTAGTCTTGCGTAAGTGTCCCAGTGTCCCGAAGTGGCCTTCTGGAGATCTGGTCTTACAGATAAAAAAGACAAAGACCAAAGACAATGAGCAAGTTGTTGCTCATTGCTTTGGTCAACAAGAATAGCAGAAGTTGTTGATTGTTCTTTGCCCACCTAGGCATTCTAGGTTAGACTGTGAAAAACCAAAAGCAAAGCATTCTTCCAATTACTCATGTTCTCATGGCATCTGCACATCGACAAGGAACTAGTTCGGTGTGGCTAAAGGTCAAGATTAACTGGATCACCAGACGTTGAAATCCAGTGGGTTGAGACTGCTGATCCATGGCTCATGTCCACAGGCCTGAAAGCTGCAGGCATCTTTTCTTTCTTTGCAGTTGGCAAGCTTGCTGGGTTATGGGCACCATCCCATCTAGGTTACTTCATCCTTAGACTAATCTTCTGAGGTGGAATTTCTTATCCTTCCCATTTCATAGCTAGGAAAGCTGGGGCAGGGAGAGGTTCTGTGACTTGCTCAAAGACATACAGCTAGAGAGGCCTGGAGCTGAGAATTGCATTTGGGCCTCTTGGTTCCAGATCCAACTCTCTGAGTCTCCACCACCTGTCTTGCATAAAAGTGCAGGGGTAGGGTGGATGGAAAGCCACAGGGATAACCATTTTAAACCACGCAAGCATACCTAGCAAGGTGACTAGCCATTCCGGTTCTCCCTGGGGCTGTTCTGGTTTTAGGACTGGAAACCCTACATTCCAGGAAATTCCTCTGTGCCAGCAAAACAGGAGGGTTTGTCACCCTAGCTTTGGCCTCTTCACCTATGAGCACCATGGAATCCCACTAAGGGGAGTCCAGGTCTTGAAGATGAGAATTGCCTATACAACATGGCTCTTCAACCAGCAGACACTTAGCCAAGACACATGGTGGAACCTGAGGAATCCAAACTCATCAAAGGCTTTAGGACACCTGAGGAATGACACCTGCACTGGCCTTGCCCAGGGGCGTTGCTACTGTCCCCAATCCTGGACCATCCTGGAAGGTTTGCAGGGAGAGGAGGCCGTGCAGGCTTCCCTCAGACATTCATGTTGGCCTCCACTGTCACCACAGCAGGAATTTGCCTGTCATGGCCCAAACACGCAACATCCCAAGACTCCTGTACCAAGACCTTGATGTGCAGCCCAGCAGTGTTCAGAAGTGGGAGCTGGGAGATGACAGGATCCTGAAAGGATTAACTCTCAGTGAGTTCAAGGGGCCATGGAGGAAGTAGGTCACTGGAGGGTGCCTCCGAAGGACAGATGTCTTTTCTGCCTTTCTTTCCCTCTCCGCTTCCTGGCTGCCACTAGAGGAGAGCTGTGCTCCATCCTACCCTGCCACCATGGTGTTGTGCCTCTCCTCAGGCCCACAGCAATGGGACCAGCCAACTACAAGCCAAAACAAACACTTGCTCCTATGAGCTGTGTGTGTCAGATATTCTGTCCCAGTGATTGAAAGGTAACTTTGGTGGGGAGATTATCCCACGATATCTTTGGCAGGGGAGATTAGCTTTGATGTGCCAAATATAGAAATGACTAGCTGTCATCCCCAGCTTTGAATCCAAACTCATCAAAGGCTAAAAGGACATCTGAGGAATGAGCCATGCCATGGACTCACATCCCCTGGCCAGAGCCCTGCCCTGTCCAGCCGAAATGCAGAGAGGAATGAGGCAAGGCCCTGCCTGGGGAGGTGGGCATGGGCTGGAGCTGTGACAGAACCGTGCCTGGGCTCAGGAAGAAGGGAAGAGAGTCCGGTGTGCTGAGGGCAGGTGGCAAGAAACCTGGCTGTCCTGGGGGAGTCACTGGGAAACAAGACCACCTGCAGAACCTCAGGTTGGAGGGACCAGGCACCCCTGAGGTCTGAGAGGCGTGGGGCAGCACTGCAGGCAGAAGGCCAGCTGGGGATTGCTTGGCAGGGAGCAACTAGATAGCCAGTCCCCTGGCCCCAGCTGGTGCACACAGGACCTGATTCCTGGAAAGGCTGTAAGAGGCACGCACAGCTCCTTGGCAAGTTATCGCCGCCCTTGTCACACTCACATGGCCTCTCTCTGTCTTGCTGTCTTGGTCACAAAGAGGCTCAAAGACCTATGCAGCAAGAGAGGTGCCATGGACAGCAACCTCTAGCTTCCTGCTGACCCCCGCTTCCTTGTATCCATACACCTTCACCCACCAGGCTGTGAGTGTCAGATATGGCCCCCTAGATCTACTGCCTTCTCTAATAGCCTTGCTTTTTAGCTAGGCACCAGCTGCAAGATGCTTCTCAGTCTCCTTTGCAATTAAATGTAGTGATGTGACTTTATAAATGGAAATCATGAGAAAACCCAGAGCTCTGGATCTGTAAAAGAGGGAAGCACTAGCATCTTCTGCTCTTCCTCCCCACTGACATCTGGACCATAGATGTGATGGCCAGTGCATCAGCAGCCATACTGGGAAATGCAGATAAGGACTGCACATTAGGGATGATGAAGAAGGGATGGAAGGATCCATCCTCACAGAGGTGCTATTGGCACCTGGACTCTGCATTGGCCAGCTCTGGACTTCCTTCACATGCAGGGGAAATAAATTTCTATCTCATTTCAACTACTATTACTTGGGGACTTTCTGTTGTGTGCAACTGATGCTAATTCCATCTCCACTGAGCTGAAGTGTGAACTAAAGGACAATCTCCTTCGTGTTTTCTTTCCACTCAGAGACTCCGGAAGATCAGAACCAGTGAGGCAGAGACCACAGGTCCAGGCACAAACCAGCAAACAAATATTTTATTTAGGTCCTAAATTTTAAGAATTAGGG
This sequence comes from Dolichotis patagonum, assembly GCA_004027295.1. Classification (NCBI taxonomy): domain Eukaryota; kingdom Metazoa; phylum Chordata; class Mammalia; order Rodentia; family Caviidae; genus Dolichotis; species Dolichotis patagonum. Next base: position 10,893 of record PVJX010004207.1, read on the forward strand.
ATTCAGTAGGAATCATGGTGCAGGCTTCTAACTTTCAGACTCAGGAGGCTGAGGCAGGGTGAATTTGAACTCTGTGCAAGCCAAGGCAATGTAACAGGTTTATTAAGGCCATCCTAAACTACTGCATATAGTGAGACCTTGTTTCCAAAAGATCTCCTCCTGGCCCTGAAGCAAGGCCAGCAGATCGCTGTAGCTGCTGGTTTCAAACGGGAGCCTAAAGAGAATTCTTTCTGTGGTCTGTTGGCCATTTCAGAACTTTGGAAATGGAATGGTCAATTCATCAGAAAGAAATAGCAGGTGAGTATGGCGGACTTTAGGGGGCCTGCAGGGGAGAGACCCTGGCGCCTCGGGACCTGCACCATGTGGTTGACTCGGGGTGCCGGGAGAACAAGGAGCTCCTCCCCTCTCTGGGAGGCGGCTGAGAGTGTGGCAGACTTTTGACCGTGTGAAAGAGAGAGACCCTGGCACGTCGGGACCTGCACAGTGCAGTTGACTTGGGGTGCTGGGAGAACAAGGAACTCTTCCCCTCCCTGGGGGGCGGCTGTGAGCCTGCCGGCATGTGGGCGGGGAATCAGATATCTCATGTCGTCCTTTCCCCCACCCCATCCCCCCCACCTTAGCAAGTGGGAGCCAGTTAACTACACATCTTGTGAAAAGATTGGCTATGGTATTTAGTATGAGCTCCCCATATGCAAAGATAAGGACAACCATTTGGAAGAAAACAAGAGACAATATGACAGATACTGAAGATCTCTGGTTGTCTAGCTTTGAAATTTATGCTTTCTTATGTCCCGTTCTGTTCTGTTTTGTTGTGTTTAATTTTACCCCCTTTAAAATAAAATTTAAAAAATATATTTTAAAAAGGGGAAAAGAAAGTGCTCTAAAGAATATAACTGCATGTATGTTTAAGTGTGTAAGATAGATGACTATATTACTATTTTTGTTAGATTGTTGAGCAGAACTGTTAATAGTCTCACTGTTTGAATGTCTACTTTGTATGCTTTAACTTTGTAACTTGAACAACTATTTCCAATGATGACAGTATGTAACTTATCAAGTGGCGATTTCTTAGTGTTTTTGTTTTTGTTTTCTTGTAGTTCTTTTATTTTTTGCCTTTGGAATTCTGTATTGTTGCTACCCTTTTTCTGTTTTGTTTGGTTGTTTTCTTTTTTGTTTTTTCTCTTTAAGTAAAATTTTTTTTAAAAAAAGACCTCCTCCTAAAAAGGAAAAAGTAGGAGAATTCAAAATATTTAAATACATTTTAAATATTGAAATTACTGCTTCTGGATTCTCTTCAGAGTCTGGAAACCCTGCACTAATGCTCCCTCATTGCAACAACCCCTATCTCTCATATTGCTGGAGGATGCCCTCCTCGTCCAGTGAGTGAGATTCGTCCCGGGCAATGCTTTGAGCCAGTTGTGTCCATGAGTTACCCAGGAACTCGGGATGCCTGCAGCTTAGCCCGTGAGTTAGCATGCGCATGCGTTATCTCCATGGCACAGATGAGGAAATTCAGCTTTGGAGGTCTTGCCCAAAGCTGTTGCCTGGAAGAGTGGAGACTCCTGACCATCTGCATTCCATGCCTACTCTGTCAGAGGTAGATGTGGCAACCCTGGACTTCCTAACCCCTGATTCAAGCTTCACAGGGAAGAGCACTAATGCCAAGGAAGGAGAAATACTCAGACTTAACCACTGCTGTGCTGGGGCAAACTGAGGGGCTGGTTCCCTTGTTGCACTGTGAGCAGCTAAGGTGGGGAACCCTACTACATCTTCAGTGTGTGCAACAGAGTGAGGCTGGGGAGCAAACAAAGGGATCCACTCAGTCAGGTAGAGCCACACCAGAGCCGGGATGCAGTCTCAGGACTCCTGGCTGCCCCTGCCTAGTTCTTCCCCCGGACCTGGCTGGAGTCCTTACCTCACCTGCTTTCTCCTGGATACCCACAGAGATCAAGCTCCAGCACTGATATCTAACAGCCACGCCCAGCCCCAGCTGCCCCTCACTTCAGCTATGCCCACTGTGAGCTTCAGTTCTTCCTGCCCCAGCAATGGGGCTGATCACGGTACCCGCTTACAATGACACACTCAGAGAGTTGTGTGCACTGTCTGCTGCTAGGAGGAAGTAGAGGAGACTTTTGTGTGTCTCCTCTTGCAATGCCGGCAGACAGCAGGTATGCAGTAGACAGTAGCTACAGCTGGGATGTGTTCAGCGGAAGGACTTACTTCCCTCTGTTTGGGATTCCTTGCCCTCAGGCATCAACCTGCCTTCCCACAATTCAAAGCAATTAGATTGTGCTCAGTGAGGGTTTGGAGCTCCAGAACAATGACATATTTCTGTCATTACCCCAACACACAAGCTCTTAGTCTCTGTCACCAGGCCCTGAGCTAGGTCTGGAGAGCCAGAGAAAAAATAAACCATCCACCTGCCAGTTATCCAAGGGCACGTGACATTTTGATACAGGGGGGATGATAGCAAGTGTTACGGAAAGGGAAGCAAAGCAAACTTCTCAAGGTGGAGCCCCCCTTAACGCAGCAGAGCTTGAAGCACAGGCCCAGGCTCTCCTGCAACTTGGGATGGTCACGTGACACGGCTATGGTAGGCTAAAGTGACACATGCCACTTTGAACTTGGGTTCCCCAAGCCCCCAAACACTCCTCTTGTTTTCCTCTTCAGACTGGCTGGAATAAAGATGATGCCCAGAGTAACCTGGGGACCCACATGCTATAGACTAAGCCTGGGCCCCAGGACTGAGAGGAACCCCTCCATCTGTTACAGTGTGGAGGACCTCCTGGGTGACTCTCCCCGAAAGAAGAGCAATTAGCTCCATTTTGGCTAAAGCTGGTCTTATTTCCATGTATTGCTGGTACAGAGCTGGGTAGGACTTTTCCTATCCCCTCAGTTGGGTTTAAGCAATGCAAATCAGTCTAGCGAGGTGCTGATGTGTAGTCTTTGAAGCAAAGTGACAGGTCAGTGTTGCCTTGCCCCCGTAGCTCCCAAGAAGCATGTGTGTGTGTGTGTGTGTGTACGCGCGCGCGTGTGCCGGCTCCAGCACTATCAGCCAGGATCAAGCCTTGAGATGGGAGACTATGACCTCCCAGGTTATAAAAAATTGCACATCAGAGCTGAAGCACTGACCCCAAAACGTAAAATGCTATCTCAAATTGTGTTATGCAGATTACACTTTCAGCACATCCTTCTCGCTGCATATCACAGGGTGATTTCAGGTCACCTACCTAGCCCAACTCATGGCACTCAGGTACTTCCTGCCATTCTCATAGTCACTCATCTCCGAGCCACTCCTCTCTTCACTAATTAATAAAACCTGGGTTCAGCCCGGGGTTGAGGCCTTTGGACAGGTTAGTCATCATACTAGTTGGACTTAGGACCCCCTTGGCTCCCCACAACTACAAATATGTCTTAGTGTCTTTATTCTCGCCACGTGTCACCCTGGAGGTGGTAGATTGGAATTAACTCGCTAGAATTCCAATCACTTTTTCTGTGGGATCACAAATATAAACTTCCTGGACTGCGATGAGGACGGCAGAATGTTCTCTATACCACAGAAGCAAGCACTCTGCGTCCTGCAAGTGGGCTTGAAATTGGTAACATTCTGTGAGCTAAGTAGCTAGGGACACCTTGATAACACATCTGCCTAGAAAGCCTCTCCCTCCCCCATCATGCAGTATTCCCCTGCCAACTTTAACAGTTGCCATTGTCGCCTTGGTACTAAGTTACCAATGCTACTGTCACACTTAACTCTTTGTTTAAATGAAGACAAGGAAAACCCCTAACTGAAGTGGTATCACACTGAGATGCTCTCACACCTGCCCCTCCTACTTTCTCCATCATGTTAAGCTTGGCATTACATCTCAAACCTGAGTTCTCAGGAAGGTGATGGGAGTTAGAATTCCTGCGTGTTTGAGGACGGATGCATCGCCGGTGTTTTCAGACATGAGCGACATGCTATGTCATCATGAATGTGAGGGAGGCATCTGTCCACCCCGTCCGGCTCTTGATAGGCCTCAGCCCACCGTGGGTTGCATGACAAGCTCATAATCAGCCTGCACCCAGGTGAGGAGCCAGGAGACACACTGCAATGCAGTAAGCAGAAGTTTAATAAAGAATTATTTACAAAGGTGGGGCAGGGGTTGCTGTCAGCATCCTGGTTGGATGCCCTCAGCATCAGTCTCCCTGGCAACGGCTGCACCTTACTGTAAGCGCCCGAGTGTTACCGTGTCTCTCTGCGGCAGGTCTCGTCGAGCCACTGGGCCAAGCTTAGCCAGTTCTGTTGAATAAGCTGAATGTGCCAAGAAGTTAATTTCTGGAGGAATACTTCATGCAGTACCTGAGAGGTGGAGGTGGAGCTCAGAGGCAGGGTGCTTGCCTGGCATGTGTGAGGCCATGGGTTTCATTCCCAGCGCTGAAAAAAAATGTATACGACATAGTACCAGAGGGCAGTGGGGGGACAAGTGCCCTTACTCCCCAGTTGGGTTAACTCTGAGTATATTCCCCAGCACCTCCCAGATCACCCCCAAGGTGCTGAGCTCGAGAATCCCTGTGTGGCGATCAGCCATACTGAGTTCTTCCAACTCCCTGTCTTATTTCTGCGCTTCCTTCCCAGGTTTCCTTGGATCTCTTCCCAAATAAAGTGTAAACACTCCAAACTTTGTTCAGGCTGTGCTTCTGGGGAAAGCCTAGCCCAGAGAGCAGTGCTCAGGGAAAGTAACCTGGGGCTGTAACAAAAGGGGCACTGCCTTGGAGAAGGGACAAGAAGTGACTGGAGAGGGAAGAATGTCTGCCAAGAGCCCTGGCCCCGGAAAAGGGACACAATCACTCCAGAAACTATGTAGGGAGAAATAGAGGATAAACACCCTAGCTTTTACCACCTCTCATCCGTTTTTGGAGAGGAAGAAGTACTGAAGATTGAAACCAGGAGCTTTGCACTGAACTACATCCCCAGCCTTTTAAAACAAATTTTAGTACATGCTCTCACTCAGTGACTAAGTTGCCCAGGCTGGGCTTAAACTTGCAATCATCCTGCCTCAGCCTCCCGGAGTACTGCAATTACAGGCACCACTCCAACCATGCCGGGCTCCTCTTCTCACTTTCTGAAGTCCAGGTGTGTTGTTCCTGCCACATTCTCTCAAGTAGATCACTTGGACCAGCCCAAGTGTGAGAGGAGGAAACTCCATCTCACTCTGAGAGAAATAGCAAGGAACCTGCAATCACCTTCACCTGACCAGCAAGTGATCCAGGTTCAGCAGGGTTTGGAGAATACGCTGGAAAGTAGAAGGCTGGAGAGGGGCTTGCATGTCACACCAGAGGCAGTAACTAGAGTTGACAGATGCTAGGGTGAAGGTCCTCAAGTCAGGGTCAGATGCACATCTCAGGTCTATAATCTACTTGTAATCCATGAGCCAAGCAGGCTGTCCACTCCCAGTGTCCTTGTCTATACAGTGAGCACAGTTCCTGCTTCACAGAGCAGACAGGGAAATCCAGTAAAACAGCGTTTATAAACCGCTTCCCAGGGTCCCTGGTCCCAAGGCGGTATAAACATGGTTTACCATTGTCATCCTGAGTTACACACAGATCTTACACAGAGCCACTCGGCAGCTCTGATAACATACTAGAACAGATTGTTTCAGAACTGCTTTTCCCCTCACTCCCACATATGACCACACCCCAGTTCCAGCCAACTTTGCCCCTTACATGTAGCTTGACTGTCGAGTCTCTCATCTCCCGCAGAGTAACCACGCCTTCCACTCACATGGCTGCAGTTGCTCCTGCCTGGTCTCCCACCCTCCCTCTGGTCCACACAGTGCCTTCCCTGTGACAGGGCACCAGGCTACTCGACTGGTGCTGTGTACCAAGCTGTTTGTGTGTATGTGGGGGCGGGGTCTCGTGAAAATACAGATTCTCGTGGCTCCGTAGGTCTGGGATAGAGCTGCAGAGTGTGATTTCTAACCAGCTCCGCCAGGATGCCAAAGCTGATGACTTCCAGACCCCACTTTAAATAGCTGGAGAATATTTTTTTTCCTAAATAAAAGTTTGGTCCTGTCTCATAGTCACTTAAAACCCTCCGCTGATGACACAGTGCTCTCGGGAAAGGCCAAACTACCCTGTGTCCCACGGGCCCCACTGGATCTGGTTCCCACCCAGCCCTCCAGCCCCTCTCCACGCTCTCAGCCTCCCCTTCCCTCTATTGATGGATACGTGAATTCATTTACAACACGATCAAGTCAAGCAGCATTCCACCCAGTATTGGAACCTTACTGACACTCTCAAAGTCCCTGGGTGACCCTCCTGGGCCTTCTTCATTCCTGAGATAAATAACTATTCTCGTTTACTTATGTTTCTCTTTCTCTTGCTTTACATTTTTCCCCCCACTGATACATGTATCTAAACATGCATGCTTTTGTTTCGTTTTGATTTCCTTTTTTGCCGTACTGGCGATTGGTTTCGTTTGTATGTATTGCTTGCGCCACGAGGTATATAATTTTTGCCTCTGTTTTCTTCCCCCGTCTAACATTGTTTCTGAGTAGCTCTGTTGCGGTTTGTAGCTGAAGTCTCAGTTTCACCGCTGTGTAAGAATAGTCCGCTCTGTGAATTCTCCCGCTTCTCCGCCCACTTGTGGGGGGCTGGCATGTGCCAGGGGTGCCAGCGTTCTTATTGCAAATAGCACTGCTGTCAGCACTTCCCGCAGGTCTGTGTCTGCCCGCGCCCGGGCAGGTTTATCTCGGTAATCGCTTGGGAGACTTGCTGCTGTCCTTCTTCCCATGTGTCTGGTCACTCTGGTCTTTTGTCCCCAGCTCCCTGGAGTCTCTCGCTCTGAATGCCCTCTCCACGGCCCCCCTGCCCCGCACCCGGTGAACTCCAGCAGGTCCCAGACCCCCGCGGTCCCGCCCTCTAACTACACGCTTGTGTCGCGGGTTTCTGCAGAACGCGAGCTCCGGGAAGCTCCCACGCTCACCGGCTTCCCGCCTCTAGCTCGGCCCTGCACACAGTGGGCGCCGGGGCAGCGCTGCAAACGCCAGTGTCCCTGGACGGCGGGGACCCGGGCAGAGCCGAGGAGGCGGCCGGGCCGAGCCCGCAGGCGGTTCCGGAGCAGGTTCCGGCGCGCGGCCCCGGGAAGTCTCAGGGTTCGGAATTCCCGGAAACTCAGCCTGGCCGGCGGGCTGGGGCTGCGGCGAGGGGTGGGGCCCGGCGGGGGCGGGGGCGGGGCCGAGGCGGGGCCCGGCCCTGTAGGAAGGACTCGGCGGCGGCCGCTGAGGGTCCCCTGGGGTCTGACTGGGATCCGCAGAGACCCGCAGCGCCTCGGCCGAGGGAGCAGCACTGGGCGCGCACGCTGGACACCATGACACAGGCGCCCGCCTTCGACAAGCCCAAAGTGAGCGCGGGCCGGGCTCCGGGTCTGGGTTCTAGCTCTGGGTCCGCCGCGTGGCTTGGGGGAGGAGGAGCACTGCTGGCCTCGGCGTCCTCTCCGCGAGAGGGCTCGGGGCCTGCGGGCGCTCTGCCCCTCGACTTGGGTCTTGGCCTGCCCCCGGGCTGCTCAGGGAGCGACCGACGGGCGGGAGCGTCCCGGACCGGGAGGCGTCCGGGACCGGCCTCCGGGTTCTGCCTCTGCTCAGACTTGCTTCCTTTGAGTTTAAGCCTCACAGATTGCCGGATGGACACCCAGCGCCGCCGAACAGCTGTGTGAGCCTAGCCAGAGGCCTTGACGTCTCTGAACTGAGCTGTAGTATGTGGCCCCCGAGGCCCGCGTCTGTAGGCACCTGGCTATTGAGCCCGGCGCATACTGAGCTGCAATGTTATGCTGGTTTGGGGAGCGCCAAAGGGTCCAGGTTTGAGGACGCGCCCACGGGAAGAACCGTGAGCCTTGCAGGAAAGGGACACGGATGAGCAGGACGAGCCCCTCCCCGCAACGAGGGGCTGGGGTCCTGGGCCTTGGATCACAGTGGGGTTCACTCGGCCAAGCCACAGCCACTGCCCGCTGGAGAAAGCTCCTGCCTCTCCACCCACCGCTGTGGCTTGCTGGAAACAGCAGGTCAGGAGTCCCTGTCGCTGGCCACTTAGCTGCAGTTCAGGTTCATTTGTTACCCGCCAACCAAATCAAAGGAGACCATTTATTTTGGTAAAAAGGAAAAAGGAATTCTTCAACTCTAGCTCCAAGGAAACAGAGGGGCCCATTTGCCTCAAATCACCATCTCTCTCAGTAGAGGGGGAAGGGGTCTTTTATAGTAAGAACAGAGGGGAAGAGGACACAGAAACAGTGCAGACCTTTCCTCTTGCTTTATCACTTCAGCTATTCAATTCATCCTCCTGTCTTGTGGGAAGGAAACTGGGTTCCAGTCTCCTGGGGCTGACAGCTGCATATTCTGTCACTTCTTTTGGGTTAAGGAGAGCAGAGAGTGTTGGTTATATGCACCTCAGGAGGAAGTTTGGAGTAGTTGCTTATTTTTAGAAAAAAAAAAGCTCTAACTTTTAAAGTTCATTTTGCAGTTTTGCAGTTACACTAGGAGTCCACCAAGCACGGCAAATTAGCCGAAAGCATGTGAGATTAGGGGGCCGGAAGGAGTAATCAGCTGCAGCCAGCCTCAATTTACCCCTCTAAGAAATAGGTACGAATGGTGATGGCAGACATCACAAGTGTTAGAATCTTTAGCGTGGGGGAGGCAGGTCTGGACTGCACCCCAAGTGCCCCCACCTTTTGCCCAGATTCCCTCTGCCCCTGGGCAGGAACAGGGGAGCCACCTTGTTGTGAGGTGATTCCTAAAGCAGTGAAGCCCCTTGACTGGGAGTGGAGTAGGAGTAGGGAAGCAAGTAATGGACTGTGTTTCTACAGCACTTGCCCTGTGCACCAATTTGTTCCTTGCAGTGCTTCTCTAACAGCCCTGCAGGGAGGCCCAAGTGCTTTGCTGCCCACTTTTGGAGCCTCGTCCAGTCCTCTCCTCCGATTCCTTCACGCATACCCTGGCCTGTTTCTGCACTTAGAAACAGGGCACCACTGTTTGCATGGGTGATCTTGAGAGGCAAGGTAGAGGGTCACCTGCCATGTCGGAGGTGTGACCAACCTCATGTCAGTGAGAGGAGGAAACGATGCTGACAGGAGCATCAGGAAGGAGGAGCTGTGACCATAACCGGCTCCTGGGCTTCCTGTGGGCAGTCAGATAAGAAGTATTACTGTTAGGATCACGGTCAGATGACATGAACAGATATAGCTGATTGAGATGCTTTTATCAGATCCCCATGTAAATCTTGCTAACACTGCTGGCTCTCAGACACTGCTTTGAGGAGACACTGCTTTGTTAGTATCACTGAGTGTTGGGTGTTCTGTATACAGGCCCAAACACAGTAACTACAAGGATTCTCTGATCCTACCAGTGACTCTGTGGGTTTGCCAGTGCCATCCCATCAGGCAGACTAACTAGGGCCTCACAGCTGAGAAGTAGAAAAGTTGGGGTTTGAGCCCGCAGGGGCTGACTTCAAGGTCCCACGCCACTGCTAATTTGCTGGAGCTGCTTCTGCAGGAGCCTGGCCGATGGAGGTGCCAGTGCCAGATGCAGGGGCCTTCCCTGGTTCAGGGCCCTTCTTCCTTTGTTTGTCATACTCACCTGCTTGGAGAAGGTGGTGCTTTTCAAACCTGAATGTGCATTCCTATCACCTGCCTTTGAATGGTGGCGCTCTGATTGAGGCGGCTGATTGAGATGCTTTTATCAGGTCCCCACGTAAACCTTGCTAACACTGCTGGCTCTCAGACACTGCTTTGAGGAGCAAGGGCCAGGCTGTGGCCTACCCTGTGTGACTGTATCATTCTGACAAAAACTCCCTGAGCGCTTGCTGGCCACTGGAGAAGGTGAAAAAGGGTGGCTGGGTGGCTGGTATCATTCTGTCCACAAGAAGTGTGCTGGGCAGTGCAGTAGCCCTGAGGCCCTGTGTCCTGAAGGGCAGTGCTGTGATAATAAGAAAACTGGCTAGGCCAGTCCCTTCTGAAATTTATCTCAGAGATGAAGAATTTGAGATCTAAGAAGGTGAAAGTCTTGCCCGAGGCTACACAGAGCAGAAGTGGTAGAGGGAGGAAGTGAACTGGCCCAGGTCAGAAAGATGGCTTCTAAGCTCTCTCTGAAGCAGAGGGGCACTGGGGCTAACTGAACCAGCAGAGTGCTTTTTCTTTCTCATCTGGTGGTGTTTACTCCATGCTGGGTAAACTCTGCACCCCGTTCTAACCACCTTACATTCCCTGACTCATTTCACGTCTCTTCATTTACATGTGAGGAAACTGGCTCAGTGGGGAGGGCAGTTACCAGTCACACAGCCAGAAAGCAGCAGATTAACCTAAAACCCAAGTGGTGTGACCGACTGCTTTGGTAATTTACCAGTCACTTTTTGTGCAAAAACAAAAACCAAAACCAAAAACCACAAAAGCACCCCCCAAACAAACAACCAGTGGAGGGTGTGTGCGGGGGCATCCCAGTGCCTGGCTTCAAACAGAATGGGGTTGAATGCCTAGCGAAGCAGGCCCTGAACCCATGCTTCTGCTCTGTAAGGCGGGATGCGGTGCCCAGTGCTTCTTCTGTAGACATGCGGGAGGCAGCGGGCTCTGCAGGCCCTCAGACCTGCAAGTCCTTCCTGGGGCTGCAGACTCAGCCTCTGCACCTGCAGCACTGCTCTTGCTTCTTGTCTTCTGGAGACAAAGCCCCAGTTTTACCTCTTTGGGCTGCCAGTGCCTTTCAGTTACTAGAGCCATCTGTTGAGACAAACATGCCCCTGGGGGAGCCTGTCTTACCCATTTGGCTCACATGGCAGCTGGGCAAGGGGAACAAAAAAGATTGGGTTTCCTGGAAGCCTTTTATTGGACAGACAGAGGGGAAGTGTGAGTGCAAGGAGGCAGGGAGGCAGTCGGCCCCTTCATTCCACATTGGCCCCAACTCGGGAGAGACTAGGAGGGTCCCCTGGGGCACCTCCAGGGATGGGGAAGTGGTGCTGTCGTGTGGCATTGGACAGGGGTGCTGGGAGGTGACTCACCCTCACCTCAAGTGCACTGAGGCCCCAGAGCAGTTGAGGGGACAGGATGTTGACCAGTGAGGGAGAACAGCCAAGAAGTTTGAACTCCGGCCCTAGTCTGGGCCTTTGAGCCCCAATCTCCCACTTCCAGGGGTGGGGGAAATTTGAGTGTGTTAACCTCACTATGCTTCGGTTTCCCCTGCAACATGAAAATTATACCCATACCTGTGTCACGAACACCAGTGCAGGTGTGGCTCACCAGCAGCAGCTTTGCCGTGGCTTGTATGCTTCCTGTTTCTAATTTCCCATCATTTCCCTGGCTCCTTCCAGTGCGTGATGCAGGGAGCTTGTGGCAGGGTGAAAACTTCAGCTTTCAGGTCAGACAACTTCCTGGCCAAGGTATGCATTCGTAAAGCAAGTTCCTTAACCTCTCTGTGCCTCAGTCATGTCCCCTGTCAAGCAGGGATAACTGGACCAAGTTCTTAGTCTGCAATTTCCCTCAGCCAGAAGCCACATCTTCCATCTGGGAAACCTCTGGGGCAACTCGCAGCAGCAGCAGCAGCAGCAGCAGCAGGAGGAGGAGGAGGAGGAGGAGGAGGAGGAGGAGGAGAAGGGGAAGGGGAAGGGAAGGGGAAGGGGAAGGGGAAGGAGAGAACTCACTTGGGCCCCAACACAGCAGGAGACACTGAGAAACTGCTCACTCCCTTCTACTCTATGCCTCAGAGCTGCAGGAGCCCAGATGGGGCTGAGCATAGAGGGCTTCCTGGAGGAGGTGAGGCTGTAATAGTTTGGTGGCTGAGGGCTGCTGTCTCCTGGCTTCCTCCTGAGAAGCCAGCGGTCACAACCGCTGGCAAAACCAAGCTCATTGCCAAGAGTAGGGCCAGGAAGAAAGGGACCATGACTGGCAGTGGACACCTGTGGCTCATCTGGGATCCGGCTTAGTGCTAAGGGCACAGAGGCTGAAGGTCGGGTGGCCCCGGCTACTCCTCCACCTGGATTCTCTCCCAGGCCCGAGACAGGGAGGTCAGCCCCTTCCCTGCAGCAGGGAGAGGACCCAGCACTGCCGATGAAGGACAGGGAAGAGAGAAAGCAAGCACTCAGCCATTTACACGGAGCACACTTTGCTGTGCCAGGTGCTATGCCAGGGATGAAACCAACAAAGCAGCCCTGCTCACCCATGGCCCCCGTGAGCCTGAGTCAGATCTGGGAGCAGCTGGCCAAGGAGTCCAAGACCTGAGTCCTCACCTGAGCTCTGCCAGCAGCACCCTGGGTGACCTGAGCTGATGTAGGGTGTGCACACCCTGGGCCTCACCTGCCTGACATCCCCTGAGAGCCAGAGCATTTCCTCAGTTCCCAGCATGCAGTGACCAGCATGCAGCATGTCAGTCACCCGGGGCTGCTTCCTGTTCATATCAGCCCTGGGAGGATTTCCTGCTGTTCTGAAGATGCCGGGTCAGCTGTGTGTCAGCCTCGAAGAGGGCAAGTGCAGAGAGATGTGAAGTTCCTCTCTGGAGGTCAGAAGCCGTGCACAGGCTTGACACGAGGGCTGGCAGGTGGGGCAGCCTGTGCTCCAACCTCACTCCACCACTTAGTCTGTGTAATCTTGGGATGGTCACTGACGTTCTCAGAGCCGTGCTGGGAATGTCCATTTCCACCTCCGCAACTAGAGCTAAAGTGATCTTGCCAAGAGTCAGGATTAAATGAGGTGATGGGTGTGGTGTAGCAGGTAGCCCTATTATTAGTGTTACTATTGCTGGATCTCTTCTGTCTGAAGTGAGGTACAAGCTCAGGAACCTGACCTTGATTCAAATTCTGACCAGATCACTGACTGACACTAAGTCTTTAGATGCTTCTTTAAGCCTCTTTTTCCTCCAAAATGGGAGCAAAACCCCTCCCTGGTTTTGAGGATGGAATACGACTTGCACATAACAGATACTCAAATGTTAGACACCCCTGCTATTCCTTCTGCTAGAATGGGGTCGGGAGAGCAGGGTCCCTACCTGTCTCTCACCTTGTTCCCCTACCCCGCTCCAAGTCATCCAGGGGGAGTGAGCAGGCTTCTCAGCAGGTTTCTGGAAGGTTCAGTAAAGGCCCTGCCTGTGTTTAGCCCACAACTGGAGGTGGCCCTTGCCTTTGTTCCTCCCCCAAACACCTCTGAGGTGGCTACAAGGACAGATGAGAGCTGTGGGCGGGCAGGAGCCTGAGACATGCTGGTTCAGACTTGCTGAGGGCCTGTGCTGGAGGCTGCAGCCCGTTCTGTCTCCTTCTGGACACTAGGGCGGTGCTGTTTTCTGCTGAGGCTTCCCTCCTGCCAGCTCTCTTTCCATCAGCCAGGAAAAGCTTTTAAAAGGTGCCTCTCCTATTGAAAATGTTCCTGTGGAAAACCCTGTACTGTGACCCCAAGATCCTGGCCAGTTCCCAACCTGCTTCCAGCCTAGGACACTTAGCACCCGTATCCCTTCTGCCTGGATACATTCTCCTCCTTGCTTTTGCTTCTCCCTGCTGACTCCTCTCCCATCTGTCCACTCCTCCATGTGGAGGACACACTTTGAACATTTCTGCCCTCACCTATGCTTTTCTTTACCTCACAGCTCTTGGTCCTGCATCTCACCCCAGTCTGTGACACCTGAGGACAGGACAGTGTTTGTTCAGCCAGGAAGGGCTGCTCTGTGCTGCAGGACAAACATCCCCATATCTGAGCATCCTGGTGATGGAGAGGGACCTGTTCTTGCTCTCTGCTTTGTTCCTCGCAGGCCTCCAGTGAGGGTTCTGCTTGTGGTAGTCACTCAGGACCCAGGAAGGCGGGGCTGGGGCGTTACCTCTCTGAACATTGCTAGCTGTTGGCCAGAGCAGAGAACCTGAGGGCATCTTGCGGTGGCATTTCAGTGCTTTCCTCAGAAGAAGCCTTGCAGACCCTTGGGGCAAACAGCCAGCTCCCCAGTTCATTGCTTCTTTTCCCTGCTGTGAGGCTGGGCCAGGTTTTGCATTCTACATCCTCCCCCATTGTCTTGGTTACTTTTCTCTCATTGTTGAAACAAAATAACTGACACCTAAAACGAAAGAAGGAAAGATTTATTTCTCACAGTTTGGGAGGTTTCAGTTCATTCTCAGCTGGCTCGAAGGCATGGTGATGTGGCACAGGGGTAGCTGTTCATGGTGGCCACAAACAGTAAGAGCAAATGGGGCAAAAGAGGGAAGACACACTTTCTTGCTTTCCTTACATTGTATGTTGGTTCCACCCCTGGGCAGGTGCAACATTCACACCACCAGTGCTAGACAATGAACCAATCACAAACACTAGATTCAGCCACATCCATGGTTGCATGAGGCTTGGGGGGCCACCTAGACACAAACTGTAACATCCAATCTGGTCATACTTCTCTTTCAATGGCCGTCATCCTCACCTATGTTTGTTTGTTTTAGCACTGGAAATTGAACCCAGGGCCTTGCACATGCTAGGCAAGTGCTCCACCATTAAGCTACATCCCTAGTCCTTTTTATTTTATGCTGAGACAGAGACTTGCTAAATTTCTCAGGCTGGCCTCTCACTTGCAGTCTTCCTGGTTCAGCCTCCAGAATGTCACCATGCCTAGCTGTACCAGTTGTATTTTTGTTTGTTTGTTTGTTTTTGCTTGGTACTAGGGATCAAACCCATGGTTGCTCTGTCACCAAGCTACATCCCCAGTTCTTTTAAACTTTTATTTTTAAGACAGGGCCTCACTACATTGTCTGGTCTCAGCCTCTCCGTGTGCCAAGGTTACAGGTGTGCACCACTGCACTTGGCTTCCACCAGTGTATAACGGGGCCAAGTCACTCCCACCTTAAACTTCACCCACATTGTCTGCTACCCCCTCCCACATCTGGTCCCCCATTCAGAAGTAAGATTCCTGAGAAGTTAGTTAAAATTGTCTTCATTGTTAAATGTCCACTTTTGCCTTCCTACTATATGATTTCTACCTCTATATGCACTCCAAAAACAGATTTTCCAGGGCACTGGTTTTCAACTTTCAGTCCATGTTTTAAAAAACAAAAAAAGTGGATTTAAAACAAACCAAAACAAACCCAAAACCAAAACCAGGACTGTGGCTGTAGCTCAATGGCAGACACTAGCCTGGCATGCACAGGGCACCAGGATCAATCCCTCACCACAAAATGCACATGCACAGCAGTGCCTGGGCCACCCCAGTGACTGTGATGTAACTAGACTGGGGTGGGGCCAGGCATTGGTGACTTTCCAGCACTGTCCTGGTGTCCCTGATGGACAGCCAGGGTCAAGAACCACTGCAGGGTCCCCAGTGCCTGTGATCTTAGACCAAGGGGCATCTTTCTGCCCTCCTACCCTTGATCTGGCAGGGCCTGGCAGTATGAATTTCCTGGGGCTGCTGTAACAAATTACCATACACTGGGTGTCTTTCAACTCCAGCAATATGGTCACCTCACGATTCTGGAGGCCAGAAGTCCAAAGGCGTGGTGCTGGTAGGGCCATGGTCCCTCTGAAGGCTCAGGGATCATCTGCTCATTGCTCTCCCAACCTCCGGTGGCACCAGGCGTTCTTGGCCTATGGTCACATCGCTCCTGTCTCTGCCTCTGTGATCATGGTGCTGCTTCCTGGGGAGTGCGTGCGTGCGTGTGTGTGTGTGTGTGTGCGCGCGCATGTACCTGCATGCATGTGTGTATGTGTATGCGTGTGTGTGTGTGTGTGTGTGTGTGTGTGTGTGCAGTCTCAAAACTCCATTATGAGGATGCACGGTTTCATTCAGGTTCCATCTAGATAATCCAGGACAAACTCTTCCCTTCAAGATTTTCAATGATCACATTTTTTTGCCATGTAAATTCATACCTACAGGTTCTGGGAATTGAGCTATAGACAGCTTTGGGGGCCATTATGGAGCCCACTCTGCTGACACAGTGGGACACCACTGCCCCTGACATCTGATGGCCCTGTCTCTGCACCCTGTCCCTTGCTCCTGCAGGCTCAGCCCTCCCTGCTTAGCCTCCCAGCCACAGCGCAAGCCAAGGCTGGTCCCAGGCTTTGCCTCACCTCCCTTGACGCTCTCTTCCTCAGTGACTTCTTCAGGAACACAGCTGCAGGCCACAGTGCTACACCTAAGGCCTATTTATGTCCCTGCCTGGGTCTAAAGACAGCTCGAAATGCTGGCATTGTTCTGTCACCATCCCTTTTACCATAACTAAACTCAAGTCAGCAGTGCCTCTCTCCTACATCCGTCTTCTGTCACCCTTTAGGACTTGGTCCTCTTCCAGTGCTCTCTGTCTCAGGCTGTAGGAATCACCCACTATGTGAATCTAACCAGAAATGTCTTTATTTTTGGTGGTGGTGGTACTGGGGATTGAACCTATGATCTTCACACTGCGTTACATCCTCGGTCCTTTTTAATTTTTTTTTTTAAATCTTGAGACAATGAGTTGCTAAGTTGTCCAGGCTGAGCTGAAACTTGCAATCCTCCTGCCTCATCCTCCCCAGTGCTGAGATTATAGGAATATGCCACTATACCTGCTTTGTACATTTATTGATATGACATTTGCCCCTTGATGGACTATGTGTGCTACAGGAATGAGATTTTGTCCCTTTTGGTTACCTCTGTGTCCCCAGCAGGGGTTCCAGAATTGTTCGTCAAGTGAAAGACTTATAGTTGGCACGTATTTAGCATTTTGCTATATGTGCAGTGCTCCATGACCATTAATGTCATTGACCCTCAGAGTCCTAGGCGGTGTGCTATTCCCCCATTTGACAGATGAGGAAACTGGGGCACAGGAGGTCAAGAGACTTTCTCCAGGTCTCACTGAGTGAGTGAAGGAGTCAGGACACCAGCTTGGACTCCATGATGCTCTAACCATGATATGACCCGGCCTCTTGCTGGATCCTCCTCCTGCCCAGGGAGGATTAAGGGTTGGAAAAAGGAGGTTCGGGAAGATGAGGTCACTTGCTCTCTGTCACACAGCTGGTTAGCAATTCCCTGGGCTGCAAGCTTCAGGGTTCCAATGATGAGATTATTTTGAGAATCCAATAAATCTTTGGCCAAGAGGGAATTGAACTCATCTTGTGAAGAAGCCCAACAATTAACTTGACCCTGAGCCCAAGAGCGAGGACTGCACTGTACCTCATCCTCTGGAAGACCGCAGGGGACATGTGACAACTCTGAGGTCCTGCCCACGGGAGGTCTTGGCATCTCTTCCTCGCCAGCCCCACGGCCACCAGGCCGTTTCCTCTGTGGAAGGCAGCTCCTGTGGGTGCTCCCAACAGCTGCTCTCCCCAGCCAGGCAGCCGGCTTCGTCTGGGTCTCTGAGTTCCAGAGGCGGTCCCCTCTCATAGAGAGAATAGTTAGGAATTTTCTCAGTCTCCCTGGGCCCAGGAAAAGTTCCTTTTAAAACCTGGAACAGGCAGATGACAAAATCCCTTAGTCTCCTACTGTGCCTTTCTTAAAGTTCATGGCAAATATTGTGGCCAAGAGGCAGGGCCATTTCCCTGGGGCCATGTCTGTCCACCTACCCCATCTTTTTATGTCCTTAACCACCGTTCTTGGATAAGGAAGTGTAGTATCCCATTGTTGTGGAAACTGAGAGGCAAAGTGTCAAGCATCCTGTCTGAGATCACACAGCCAGAGTTGGGACGCAGGTCAGAGGGGCTGTCCCCAGAAGAGTATACTGCTTATAGTCTTGCCTTTGTATTCAAGGTGCGTTCCTGGGGCCAGGCAGGGAGGAGAGGATGATCAAGCTAACCAAGTATCAAGTACCCTTTCTAGGATACTTGAAGACTTTGTATCACCAAATATGGATCCTGCAGCACCTCCTTTTGAGAATGAGCCTGAGATCAATTGATTGATTGACTATGCTGCTAGAGATGGAACCTAGGGCCTTGCACCTGCTAAGAACATGTTCTACGCCTCCAGCCTAGAGCCTGAGTTTTAAAGTGTGCTGCAAACTTACCAGCTCAGGAGGACTGTGGTCAGTCCTTTCTGTTCAGCTTGCATGCATGGGGGCTTGGGCTCAGTGTCTCCCATGGGGCTTTGGTGGCTCCATGGTTGTAGCATAAGCTTTGGAATTGGGCTTGGGTCAGAATTCTGGTTCTGCCACTCCTCAGCTGTGGTTAAGAACAAAGGCATGGGGTTGGGCCCTTGCTTCCATTACTTGGCTATTGTGTGGCCTTGGACAAGATACTTAACCATGCTGAGCTGCCATGAACTCGACTGAAAGAGATGGGTGGAGGTAACAGCTGAACCTGTCCCACTGGTGAGGATTAAACAAGTCAGTGCGTGGAGTTTAGAGAAGTGTATGTGGTAAGTGTCTTCAGGAAATGGCAGCGAGTGGTCCTCACAGCTACTGTTAATATTAATCCCCCAAAGGGCCCTCAGACACCCATGGGCATCTGTCTCTCCTCTCTGGCCCCCGCAGGTGGAACTGCATGTTCACCTGGATGGAGCCATCAAGCCGGAAACCATCTTGTACTTCGGCAGGTGAGTCCACAGAGAGAAGCCACCTCCCCAGGGCTGGGTGGAGCAAGCAGCTCCTCAGAGATCCCTGGAGAATCTCGGGGTCCCTGCTCCCTCCTATGCCCTGTTGAAATCAAGCCAGGCCCTGGCTCAAAGGACCCTGGCCTCTTTGGGAGGAGGGCAAGCCTGGGCCCCCTCGTTGGGGAGCTGGGCCCTCCTGCCTCCCTCCTGCCTCCCAGGGGTAGGGTCTCATACTTGTGTCTGGAGCTGGAAGGACTTGACTCTCCCCCATTGTCTCCGGAAGGTCAGCTCTGGCCCCAATTTAAACATTCTTTTCCATGACCAGAATCCCTCGGGGTGTCTGGACACTTGCTCCTTGGGAAAGATCTAGTGAGCCTGGGGTGTTTGTCCCCAGCCCGGGAGCATCTCTCCCAACTCCAAAGGAGATGTGGGAAGTACCCTTTCCTCCTCACTGCACTGGGCAACTTTTTCCTGCCTTTTGGCAACTGCCCTGGATGTGCGCTGTGTAACATAAGCACGTCGTCATTGACCTGGTCACGCGCCACTCTCTGGGCTTCGCCTGGGTTAACTCAGTGAGTCCTCAGGCCAGCTTGTAGGGCCAGGCCACTTGACGGATGAGCAAATGGAGCCACGACAACGGAGTCACTTCACTTGCCTGCTGAGCACAGGGCAGAAGTTTGAGCCCAGGAGATGCGGCCCGAGTCTGTGCCCCCAGCCATCACCCCCGAAGCCAGAAGTTTCATGAAGTAATGTTCAGCTCAGGCCTAGCTTGCCCCATAATCATCACCTAATAATATTATTAAGTAGCACCTTCTGGCCTTATCTCTGCCTGTCCTTTGCCCATTTGGAGCCAGTAGCTGCTGCCACAGGGCCCTTCTGAGGTCATTAGGGAACAACCCTGAGATGGGATCTAATCTTGGGGTGTTGACAGGTCAAAGAGCGCTCATGAGTGGGAACAATGAGGCGACAATGCCCAGGGTGGGGCAGAGGAGAAGACAGAGAGCTGTCAGCCTGGGGAAGCTGGCATGATTTTCCCTTTCTCAGCCACCTGGGTGAGACCCTGGACACGGGGTGTGGCAGGTGCAGGCTGGAGTTTGCCCTGGGGTCACCAGGCAGCCAACTCAGATATGGGTGTCCCCAAAGATGCCAGATAGCCAGGGGAGGGGAGAGGAGGGAGCCTGGCCTGTGGCTCCTAGGCCAATCCAGGGGCCTTTGTGCTCTCTGACTGTTCTCACCACGTCTTGTTCCTTCCACTCCTGGGAGTCTGCCCTTTCCAGGTTCCTCTCTTACCTCTTTCTCAGCCTCCTTCATGACCCACTCCTCTGCCACCTTCCCCTCTGGTCACTGCCCTGCTGTGAACCTGGCAGTAGCCTCCTGCCAGTCTGCAGTCTGCGTCCAGGTGTCCTCTCAGCCCTCCCCTTCTGCAGGTGCCGGGCTGGAATCAGGACCATTGTCTTCAGACAGTCTGGCAGCTCGTTTCCCTTTGGAGGGAGACTGGGTCAGGCTGGCCAGCAGGGACAGTGGCAAGCACTAAGCATCTCTCTGCCCTTTGTGGAGCAGAGGCACCCTTTCTGCCATGGGGTCTTACAGGGATGCAGGTCTCATAAAGTCCGGGCTGCCAGATAAGGAAGGGGGCATATTTAGTGATTTGGGAACAGGCGTTTGTGTAGGAAAACTATTGATTGATCGATTTTTTTTCCTGCTGTGCTGGGACTGGGATTTTTTCCCCACACACATATTAGCTGGCTGCTCTACCCCTGAGCCACATCCCTCCCACCCCACACCTTCTTCCAAGGATGCAATGTCTTCCCGTCTCCTTGAGGAGATTCACTTTAGGTTTTATGTTCTCCTCTCTGCAGTGTTTCCTCCAAGTGCCTTTTGTCTATTTCTAATTCTGTGCCCTGTATCAGGAAGCATTTTTTTGACCATCCTTTTTATCTTAAAAGTAGAGAAGTTGAGGCCCAGGGCGACCCCCTCCCTGTGAACCAGAGCCTGGCCAGGATGGGAGGAGGAGGCAGGGACGTGTGCAGAAGCGGAAGCCATAGAGTTGCACCCTGCTTCCTGTGGCCCAGAAGGTGGCAGAGACGCCAGTGAGGAGAGGAAGGCTCCAGGCCAGCGGGTGTCACAGCAGGCCTTGCTGAGTGTTAGCATGATCCAGCCTGTGTCAGGGCCCTGGGGCAGAGAAGAGACAGAGCTCCAAGCTGGGTGGCCCGCCTACCAGACCTACTCTAGAGCTGCCTCCCTGCCCTTTCCCAGCACACTGGGCTGGGGGGTTGCTTTGGTGAGACAGGAGGGTGGAGGGGATGTCCTGGCGCCAGCCCGTGCTTCAGGAATTGTTATGCTGCAGTTAATGCCCCGATAACCCCTGACTGGGCACAAGACCAGCTGGCTCTGCACACTCGCAGGGCTGAGGAGGAAGTGATGGAGTTGTTCTCACACTTGCCCTGTCTCCAGGCGTCGGCACCACATGCACGCATTCACACAAAGGGACCTCAGCCCCTGCTTGTCCCCTTTGCTGTCCTTGAGATCTGCTGACTTGTCATGGCTTAGGCCCAGCAGGTCCTGGAAGGGTTGCATCTTGGCTACACAGCCCTGGACCTCGGTGTTCCCGTTTGTCCAAGGGGAGGAAATGGATGGAGGGATCCCACGTTTCCTGCTGGGCTTGGCTCTGTCCATCCCACCCTAGGGGGCTGGCTGGGTCCTCCCTGAGCTGCTTGTCTACCCTCATGGTTCTGTTTCAGGAAGAGAGGGATTGCCCTTCCAGCCGACACGGTGGAGGAGCTGCAGAAGATCATCGGCATGGACGAGCCACATTCCCTCCCGTACTTCCTGTCCAAGTTTGAGTACTACATGCCTGCTATCGCGTGAGTTGCCCCTGACCCTAAGCTCCTGGGACAGCGGTGATCCCTGTGACTAGGACCAGGCATTATTCCCAGCCTGGGGGTTTTCAGAGGGTGCTGGAGAAGCTGCATGGCTTTTTGGGAGTCTGAGAGTCTGACCCCTTGGTTAAGTGAGGTCCAGAGAAGACACAGAGTCAGAGGCAGAGCAGGCACTTTCGTCTCTTGTCCCTCAGTTCAGGGCTCCATGTGGTGAGGGCAGGGGAGGTTGAACTCTGGGGCTGGAGAGAGGGAAGAGGTTCAAGGTGCTTTTGTCCGTCTTCAGTCAGGGGGTGGGGAACATTGATGGGTACTGGGAAGCCCAGATGTTGGCACAGGAGGTGCCAAGGGAAGTCTCAGTGACTTCCCCAAACTCTCCAGTGTCTCCTGGGTCTCTCAGAGAAAACTCAGAGACCCTGATGGCCTGATGTCATGTGCGCAGTGCACTCTGCGCCCCCGTCTCCTGACCTCGTCCTCACGTGCTCCTCTGCACAGCCCTCGCTTGTCCTTGGACACCAGGACAGAGCCAAGCCCCAGCAGGAATTCTCTGCCTAGAATGCCACTCCTGTAGAAGTAACACCTCCATCAGGGCTCCGAAGAGTGTTCCCTCCTCAGCAAAGCCTCCTCTGACCATGCTGTTGAACAGTGCAGCTGGCCCCCTGCTTTGTCTGTAGAACTTGTCACACCTGGCCTACTGTCCCTCTCTCGTCCTTGCTCGCCCATCTCTCTTGCTAGGAGGTGGGCTCTGTAGGGCAGAATCCTGCCTGCTGTGCCCTCCAGGCCCAGCACGTGTGGCCACAGTGTAGGGCTCAGCACCCCCTTGGAGAACACAGGAGTTCACAGCTGAGGGGAGACCAGGGCAGCCAGGTGTGAGGGAGATGCAGGAGCACTGTCCTCCCTTGGACAGGGCTGAGCCCAGGCTCCAGGGCTGCCCCCACCCTTAGGAAGGGGTGATCTGGATCTTCCACCCTGATCTGGAGACCCAGGCATTTCCAAGGACGGCCCTTCTGGGGTGGCCAAATCCCCAAGGCTGGGCAGGTCCTTGCACCCGGGATTGGGGAACACTTGCCTGCCTTCCCTCACGTTCCACTCAACATTCTGTTTCCACCATTTGTGGTGCAAACTTCCGACTAGGCAGAGCCTGCTAGCATCTGGCAGGTCAATTTGTGCTTTGCTTCTGGGACCAATGCTCAGCAGTGACAATGAAAATACCTTTAGCTTTTGTCTGCTTTGCTCCAAACGCTGGCAGTTTATTTAGCTCATTTGTCCTCATGATCACCCTTCAAGGTGGGTGTCAGAGAGGGTGACTGACTAACCTAAGGTCACACAGCGGGTAGTCCCTGGATGAATCCTAGGTTCCTTCAGCCTAGTCCCATCGAATTCACCTATCCGTGTCCATTTCCCTGCCATTCAGAAGTGGGTCTGATATATGAAGGGTTGAGGAAGGTTTGCTCCCAGAGCTCCCAAGGGCCTTAGAGAAAGTTGTCCCCAAATCCTTTCTTCCCTCTCCAGGGGCAGCAGGGAGGCCATCAAAAGGATCGCTTATGAGTTCGTGGAGATGAAGGCCAAGGAGGGCGTGGTGTATGTGGAGGTGCGCTACAGCCCGCACCTGCTGGCCAACTCCAAAGTGCAGCCGATCTCCTGGAACCAGGCTGAGTGAGTGACACCCCTGGAGAGGGCCATGCCGAGGGTGTGGCTGGGTGGCGCAACCCTGAGACCAGAGGTGCTGGTCCAAGGCCCCATCAGGTCCACGGCCTCAGAAAGATGAGTTTAACTCGGCCATAAGAGTGATGCCCCTGCCCTCACCTAGTTGTTTTCACTCTGGGCAAAAGCGTGTGGCCGTGCTTTGCAGCCCAGAGTTCTGGATACAGGCCTGCTCCTGGGAACATGCACTGCTTAGGCAGTGACTTCTAAGGGTCCTGCTCGACCATGCAGCTAGACTGAGCCTGGCCCATTTCTGCTCCCCTCGCTGGGGCCCCACAGATCTGGAGTAATAACACCAAGCCCCCTCGCCTCAGAGCCAGGTTTTGATCTACCTGGAAGCCACAGGGCGCCTGAGCTCAGTCCCGCTCGCCATGCAGGGAGGGAGAGTGGCTCTGACACCACACGCTGGCATCTGGAACCAGGCTGGTGGGGATGTGCCGAGCTTTGGGTCATCTCTGTCTCTCCCCAGAAGAACTGGGTCAATAGGGGTGGCTCGGCCCTCCCTTTGCTCAGTCCCAACCCTCTCCTATCCCTACACAGAGGGGACCTCACCCCTGACGAGGTGGTGGACCTAGTGAACCAGGGCCTGCAGGAGGGGGAGAAAACCTTCGGCATCAAGGCCCGGTCCATCCTGTGCTGCATGCGCCACCAGCCAGGTGAGTATGGGCACCAGCTGCCTGATTGCTTCTGGCCTCGACCTGCCAGGCTGGCCGTGGGCTGTGCCCGACCTGCCCATGGTATCCCCTGCACACATCAGCAGGATCCTGGGGTTTCCTGGAAACACCAGAGGCCTCTCGGAAAGGCTGTCATCTTCCTGGTGACATTCATGACAGCCACATGGCCTATAGGAAGCATAAGCCCAAGGGAGCCTGAGCAATCAACAAACCATCCAAGCCAGTTTCGCTGCTGGCCCGCAGAGCCCAGGCTTAGCCTGATTTCTGGGGTTGGCGAGGCATTTGCCTTGTCATTGACACTGAGCAGATCCCGAGGGCTTGAGCTTCCTGCAGCAGACCCCACTATATGACACTGGGCAAGTCATGCCACCTCTCTGAGAATGTCACAGGGGAATCACCTCCTCCTGCTACCCTGAGGGTCAGGGGGACCAGGCCGGAAGCTGATGCCAACCTACATGCCCTTTTGGGGCAGTGACTTGTGCACATTCTCTAATCCTGCTGCAGCCTGTGAGGTGGGACTACCACTGTTCTATCACATTTGACAGATGGGGAAACTGAGTCAGAAAAAGGGAAAGCTTCTTGCTCCTGTCAGGGAAACACAAAGCCCTGGTGTAAATCTGGGGCCATTTCGTCTTAAACCCTGTGCTCATTCATTCTATGTAAATAGGTCAGAACCTTATGGGTTAAGAGTACACAGTATGTTAGTAACACCCTTAGTAATCCCAGCCTGAGTTTTCGTTAAGTTCCATTTCCTTGTCTTCTCAGCTGGGGGAAGCCACCTTGGGTGCTGTCATATGCAGTGAAGAAACATCCTATGTGTCACTTATTGGGCTGGGCCCAGCCCTTTGTGCCACACATACATGGCCTTGGCAAGACCTTGTCTTGACCCTGTGCTACAGCAGTGGTGGTGTCCCCTCTGGCAAGGGAGGGGTCTGAAGCTGTGGGCAGAGCAGTTGACCAAAGGCCGTGTGGCTAGGACTTGGCAGTTAGGGTTTGAAGACCAGACACTGGACTTCTTGCACTGGGGGGACACGTGACAGCGATCTGGGGACTCGGAGGCCCTGCTGCATGGTGCTGCTGATAGGGCCCTGGTGGGCATCTCGCCACAGAATGGTCCCCGGAGGTGGTGGAGCTGTGTAAGAAGTACCGGAACCAGACCGTGGTGGCCATCGACATAGCTGGCGACGAGACCATCGAAGGAAGCAGCTACTTCAAGGGGCACCTGGAGGCCTATAAGGTGGGCCTGTGGGAGTGGGGACCGGCCCGTGATGAGCTTGGGGAGAATTATCCCAGATGGGGTCACCGGGCCTCTTGAGTTCCCAAGCATGTCAGGTTGGGTGTGGGGGCTCAGAACTGGGTATAAAGAAAAGCCCCTGAGTTTGAGGTACAGCGATGCAGACCCATCATCTCAGTACTCAGAAGGTTGAGGCAGGAGAATGATAAGTTGAAGTCCAACCTGCCTCAAAAGAAAGAAAGACGGACCGCCCCCACGTGGTACGGCGCGGTGGTGGGAATCCTGTGTTTGAGGCTGCTTCCGCCTATGGTTGCTGTGTGTCTTTAGGTGAGAGTCCTCTTTTCTCTGAGCCTGTTTCCAAGGTCCCACTCTTCCTGGTTGGTGTCTGTCCTGTGACTTTCCTGAGCTTTGGCTTCCTGTGCTATGTTACAATACTCATGACTGCTGGATAATGTAGCCAGGTCGTCTCAGAGTCTGTCACACAGGAACTGTATGATAAGGGACAGCTACTACTTAGGTCCTGACCAGGTCAAAACAAGGCCACACTGCCCCATGCTGTTACAGCAGCCTGCCTGACACAGGGACAGCCCAAGTCTGCCAAAGCTCAGACCCCAGTGTGGCAAAGGCAGGGGCTGCCAGCGCTCCTCCCCCGGCCGCCCTGACCTGGCTCTTCCCCTCCTAGGAGGCGCTGCGGAGCGGCATTCACCGCACCGTCCACGCTGGGGAGGTGTGCTCTGCAGAGGTCGTGCGAGAGGTGAGGAGCTACCTCCGTACCCTGTACCCTGCTTCTTTGGGTCCTGCTTCCCACACTCCTTCCCCTCTGCTTCTCCATAGGCTGTGGACATACTCAAGACGGAGAGGGTAGGACATGGCTACCACACTCTGGAAGACAAGGCCCTTTACGACAGGCTGCGGAAGGAAAACATGCACTTCGAGGTGAGGGCCAGGGGACTGGAGGAACCGTCCCTGGCTGTCTGTCCCCCAACCCCCGCAGGTCCCCAGAGTGGGAGGCACAGGAAACCCCTGTGGGAGTGGCCAGTCAGTGTTCCAGTGCTAGGTGTGGAGGGCTCAAGGGACTGAGCAGAGCTAAGAATGGCATTGTAGCAGGTGGCCTGGCCACCACAGGGCTTGGGGAGAGGAGGCCTTGCCAGCTACACACCTGCTCTTGCAGGTCTGTCCCTGGTCCAGCTACCTCACAGGTGCCTGGAAGGCAGAAACGGAGCACCCGGTCATTCGGTGAGTTCTGGCGCCCTGGAACCCATTCAGTTCCGTTCCTGGAAAGCCAAGTATAGGGAGGGGATACAGGGACACTGGATTCCCAGCACTGGCCCAGGCTGGATTTATCAGTTATGAAATCTACCTGGGAAGCAGGCTTTGCTGTCCTTATCCCACAAATGAGACCACAGCTCAGATGTAACTGGATCTGCACGCTCCACCTACTAACCAGCAGATCTAGGGGCCCCACATCTCATTCAGCTGTGGCAGAATGTCCCACTGTCCCTAGGGAAATGTCCCCAATGCTGACTTTCCCAACTCTACCTCCTGGGCTTCTGAGAGTACTCTGTCATGTGCCTGTGTGTTCTCTCCTCCAAGTGCCACCTTAAAGCTTTCCCTTGGAGGGTCTCTCACACACCTGCTCCCATCCCACAGCCTAGCCAGGGCCAAGACCCTCCTTCTGTTCTCTGATCAAGCCCAGGGACAAGGTATTAGGCCTTGGGAGGGCGGAGATGTATTGCCCCAAAGCAGAGTAAGGGAGCAAGAACCTGGGGAGGTGGTGGCCATGGTCAAACCAGTGTGGGTCGGCCTGGCAAGCTTGTGTACAGGGTCGGTCTCAGGCTGACCTTAGTTAGGAACACGGCATGCATGGCGCCAGTGGCAATCCCGTGCAGGCTCTGGGGGGGACGTGGGTGCACAGCCCGAGGGCTGGAGAGTTTCACGCGTCATCTGCACAGCTATGATGTGTGAAAAAGGGAAGGTCCCAGAAGATGGTGGAGCATGAGGGCCTAGCATAGAACCCAAAATGACAGTGGCATTTAAGGGTCAGGAAGAAGAGACACATACATGGAAAGCCAAAGGTATGGTGTCAGAAATCAAGGGAAGAAGCTTCAAGAATGGTTAACACAACATCCACACAAATAAGATGGTCTCCAAGGACCACGCCAAGAATGGCTTCGTGGTGTGTGGGGAAAGCGTGACAGAGTGGGACTGAGGGACAACAGGGTCGGGTGCCGACAGCTCGGGAGTGGTGCCGTCATGGGGGTGGCTGGAGAGGATGGGGTCTGAGGGGTGTTGCTCTCCCAGAACCTCACTCCCCTAGCTCTTGTGCCAGGCCCCTCCTCTGTCCGTGCTTGGCTCTGGCCTGGCAGGACAGGCTCGAGTCTTGTGTCGCTGGTTAGGTGATGTGGACCAAGCCTGGTGGGTTCGTGAGGATCAAAGCAGGTAGGCGTCAGTGGGCAGTGTTGGTCACTGGGGAGTAAAGGAGGCTCTTCTCTCCCTACTGCCCCCACCAGGTTCAAGAATGACAAAGCTAACTACTCACTCAACTCAGATGACCCGCTTATCTTCAAGTCCACCCTGGACACTGACTACCAGATGACCAAACGGGACATGGGCTTTACCGAGGAGGAGTTTAAACGACTGGTGAGTGGTGTTGCCCTGACTCCTGGCCACAGGGTATGAGGCTTGCAGGTCTCGGCCAGGTCCCGGAGCCCCAGGAGACCTGGAGTGAGACACCTGGAGAAAGTCTAGCCAAGCATGGTGTCAGACACCTTCCACAGAAGCCTTGGTGCTGATGTCCTGAGGGCCATGTGGCTTAGCTTTTGCTTAGATCGCACGCACTAGAAGGATCCCGCTCCCCAGAAAGCCGTGCCCCGCTGTGAAAATCCAATCCGTACCCTTCAGGCCGCTGCTAGAGCCCAGGCTGCGCGTTTGATCTTGGGTTATGCCGAGTCAGCTCCTGCAGAGGTCTCTGCCCACCAGATCTCACCTCTCGTGAAGTCTGAGTTTTACTGTCTGCACCCCATGAAGAGGACGAACTATCACTAGATGCCAAGGGCTCTGGTCCTTGTGGTCTGGTTCCATGTTGTCTGCTACCCTGACCCTTCTAGAACATCAATGCCGCAAAGTCCTGCTTCCTCCCAGAGGATGAGAAGGAGGAGCTCCTCGACCAGCTCTACAAAGCCTATAAGATGACACCGCCGCCAGCCACTGCAGGTAGGTTTTTGTTTGGGCTCCAGGGGTCTCCCTGCCCTGTCACCTGCTGGGCTTCCTGTGTGACTTCTAGCAAGAGCCCTTCCTCCTGGGCAGCACCGAGGACACTCGATGACTGCCTGGCTGCAGGGCCTGGCTGTGGCAGCCCCTCATCAGCTCAGCTCAGTTTCTGTGTAGCTGCTCTCTGGAGAGGCTGGCTGAAGGCAAGACTTTCTGAAGGCCACTCGCAGCTGTCTGGGCATCCCCGTGGCTGCCTAAAGCCAAGGGCAGGAAGTTGGATCCAGTCCTGGCCTTTTCTGCTCCTTCCTTCCTGTGTGGCCTTGGCAAGACATTACCTTGCTCTAAGCCTCAGATTCGCTGTTTGTAGGAGTTCTTTTCTGGTGCTGGAGTTGTGATTTTTAGTGTCTTGGTGAGTGTGTGTGTGTGTGTGTGTGTGTGTGTGTGTGTGTGTTACTGTGAGTTGCCTGATCTTTCTGCTTCTCTGACCTGACCAGCAGGGCAGGACCCATGAAGATGGCATGGCCACCTCTATGCCTTTACCCCACGGATGGAGCCTTCACAATTCTGTGGGATCAAGTGACACTTTGCCTACATTCCTTTCTCGAGACTGACACTTCAGTAGTCAGCTACTGATGTGTACCCTACGCACAAACCTGGGAATGGCCACATCTCACCTCTGATTGTGTTTGTACCCTGCCCAGGGGACAGAGCCCTTGCCAAGGATGACCATGAATCTGAAACACTCGTCCTCAGGTGACTCGTGCTGAAAATCTGGTGCTCAATAAAGCAGCCAGTGGCTGGCACTGTGTAGTCTGTGGTGCGCAGTACTTCGGTCTTGGCTGGTTGACCTGCATGAGGCGAGAATGGCAGGAGACCCTGGAGCTCCCGTATCTGTTCAATAGCAAGGGCCAAGAGCCCAGTGCGGGCTGGGGACGGAGAGCTGGAGCTTCCTAGCTGGAGCTCTCAGGAGAGATGAGGTCTCTGCAGAGAGGCTGTCCTCTTAGATGGCCTTGGCACTCTTGACTCCTCTATTGTGGGTCTTTAGGCAAAAACCTTCCTTCTAGGTTCCCAAGAGAGCTGGTTGGGTGACAGTGAGACGGGAAGAGGGCTCATCAGATGCTAGAAGTGGTAGCAGCCTCGGGACTGCACCCTATTTGCAGCAGCCCATGAAAGCCTGAGCAAGTGATGGAGCCCAACTGACTGGACCTGGGGAAGCAATGTTCAGCTCCTGCTTTCATTATTTCAAGGAGAAAGAGTCTTAAACCAGTCACACAAATCATCAGCATTTATTTCCTGGGGCCTAAGTCACTTATCTTGGTAGAAAGGGCAAAGAATCCCTCTGTTAGTTTCAAGCCTACAACTGGATCTGTGAAGCTCCATGAGGGAACTCAGGGCTGCATAGATGGTCAGAATTGAGCTTAAAATGGCTTTCCTAAAAAAACAACCAAAATGAATTGATTATCAGCTCCCTCCCTCTCTGCTGAAAAAGGTTTAACGTTTTTAAAAAGTTTAAAAGTGTTTTTTAAAAAAAGGGATAAGAAGGTCTCGACCAGGAAGGCTGGGAATGGAAAAGAGGGGCAGTGCTGAGACACGATCCCCGCGCAGGTGGCTCACAAGGAGTGTCCCCTTGTGGGCTGCTCGCCTGGTAGGCAAGGCCCAGCTGAATAAATAACATCCTGTGCTTACAGTGTCTTGAAAGTGTACCTGGGCGCGGAGCGAAGGTAGTGGAACGTGGAGCCTGTGGGTGTGCGCAGAGGACTTCCCAGGGACATGGCCTGGGACATGGGCTCAGAAAAGAGGCTGCTGGGCCCGTGCCTGGGTTTCCACTCTGGGAGGGGGCAACAGGTCTCTCTTCCGGCCGCCAGGACAAAGTCAGACTCAAGATGAGGTGGTCCCGCTGCTGCTCTCGGGCTGGTTGCCGGCTTCCTTGTTCGTTGTGCTTGCCTCTGCCTGTCCTTCTAGAAGGGAGAGAAAGAGGAATGGCTGGTTGGTTGGTTGGTTGGTTGGGGGTTTTTGAGACAGGTCTTGCTGTGTAGTCCAGGATTTAAACTCATGATCCTCCTGCCTCAACCCCCAAGTGCTGGGAATACAGGCATGCACTGCTACTCCAGCTAGGAGAGGTTTCTCTCGGGCACATTTCTACTTGTACACTAATGCAAAGCAGAAAAGTAAGCATGAAAGGCCCCAGCCAAACTGTGACAGTGGCTGGGTGCTGAGGAACAGACCAGGAACTGGAATGGGGTGGTATGGCCTCCACAGCGTATGCGATACCATGGGAATGCACACAGTGTTATTACCGGTACAGTTAGAAGTCCACTAAGAGCCAGGACTGTGGACCGGTGCTAAAAGCAAGAGGTGAAGGGTGTTGAGGATGACTATGAAAACGCCTTAGAGGAACAGGGCAAAAATTAATTTCCCAGCGTGAAGCAGGTACTCAATGAATGGGAGTAGTTCTTAGAAAAGGCAACTGGAGATTTAGCTCAGCGGCATAAGGGCCTGCCTTGCAAGTGCACGGTAGTGAGTTTGATTCCTGGTACCAAACAAAAAAAGAAAGAAAGAAAGAAAGAAAGAAAGAAAGAAAGAAAGAAAGAGAAGGGAACTGGACCAATGTAGTGCCAGGTGGGACCTGAATCAGAACCTGGGGGTGCCAAGGGCACGTGGGGTGTGTGCATGTGTGCGTGTGTATGCATGTGGACAGCCTACCCTGGACACTGCTGCAGTCTCCACTGCTCCAACCTCATCCTGCAGGAAGCCTGGGCAGGCCTGGGGATGAGGGGTGGGTGAGCTGGGTCTCCTGACTCCCAGCTTCTCTCGAGCCCCACTGTGGAAGGTGGGACAGGCAGGCCCTGCCAACACCCACGTGGCTGGCAGTGCAGCTCCAGTCTCAGCATCTTCCACACAGGCGGCATGGTGACCAGGCATCTTCTGCGAGACTGGGCCTGGGCAAAGTTCCATTGGTGGTGTGTTTGTGGGGGTTTTTGGGGGGTGGTAGTGGTGGTATACGTTTGCAATAAACAATAATTACATTCATCTTGGGGAGTGGGCACATCACACATCGCACCTAAATTGTCTTTACTTCCCTACCCCTCCCTTCTCCTTCTCCCTTTCTCCCTTCTTGCCCCATCTCCATGCTCTACCTCCCTGCTCTACCTCTTCTCCTCTATCTTTATTTATATATTGGGTTTCTCATATAGGAGAAACCATGCGATAGTTAAGCTTTTGCTTCTGATTTCCCTTAGCATTATGGTCTAAGGTCCATCCATTTTCCTACAAAGGACTCGAATTTACCCTCTATGGCTGAGCACTATTTCATTGCGAATACCATATTTTCTTTATCCACTCATCTGTAGATGGACACAGAGGCTGCTTCCAAGATTCAGCTATTATGAGTTGTGCTGCTATAAACAGGGGTGTACAACTACCACTGTGATATGTCGTCTCTAACTCCTTGCGGAAGGCAGTTAACAGGGGCAATAGCTGGGTCAAACGGAATGTCTAGTTTTAGTTTTCCAGAATTTCTATACTGATTTCCATAGGACTTGTATTGCGCAGTTTACATTCTCAACACTGTAGTATGGCTCTTTTTCCGCCGCACTCTTGCCAGCTTGCCAGAATTTGTTTCTGTGTCATAATGATAACCAGTCTTTAGTGACACAGTTCTTAAACACCAATGACTTATGTGGTGTCACCAGGTGCGCTAGAAGCTCATTTAGGGCCGGTATGCAAATTCTGTCTCTACGAGTCTGCACTCCCCCACTTGGCCTCCTCCTTCCGCTGCTTAAGGTAAAGCCCTTCTGACCATGGAGAAGGCCACCCTGTGTGGAGCAGTGGGGTCGTGGACTGAGGGCGTTTCCTATACAATTCGCATAGCAACCTGGAGGTGCAGTTAGGGAAACTGTGCTCCTCTGCCTTAGATTAAGAGGTGGAAAAGCCTGCTTAGTGCCGAAGCCAGTCCTCCTTCCACTAGGTTTACCTTCTTCCAGTGAGCAGCAGCATCTGGGGCAGTGACGGTGAGCTCTCAGTGATACAAACAGCCCACTGGGATGCATATGCCACAGGTTTGCCACCAGTGGTCTGGTGTTTGCCGAGGCCCGCATCAGCATTACCTCACAGTGCCCTTCCTGCAGTCTGAGCACACGGGTGCCATGAGAACATTGTGAGAAGGATGTGGGTGTCAGACTGTCGACTATGAGCCCGTGAAGAAGCCTAGGCAGACCATCCTTTGGGCAAACCTTGTGACAGCTTATCTGGCCCAATCCTCCGGCCCCAGCCAGCAGGAATATTCTCTAAATTCCCCAGTAAACTCTGCTCTGCTACTTCCTCCCTATGAGACCTCTGGCAAGTCACTTAATCTCTGAGCTCTGCTTCCTGGCCTATAAAGGAGGATGGTGACACCTGTACAGACTGTCGGAGCACAGGGCCCCAACGTAGTTAGTTGGCATGTGGGAACATTCGGCCAATGCAACGCTTCCTCTGTGCAGCCCCAGCTCTCCCTTGGTGAGGGAAGGTCTGCGGGCATTTCCTGGCCCACCAGCACCCTTGGGACTCCCTGCTATCCAGCTGCAGTGCAGCGTTAGAAAACGCTCCTCCCAGCTGGGTGAGCCCTTGCACCTCACTGCCTGTCCTGTTTCTCTCATTATTAGGCAAAGTAAGGCAGCATATGTACTCCCTACATAAGGAAATACCAAGGAAGAGAAAGTGCGTGCGCAGAGTGCTGGGAAAACATGAGCAGTTCACAGAGGTGGGGAGCCCAGGCAGCCAGGCCCCCTAGCAGGCAAGGACTGTGGCTCCCCTTCATGTCTCACTGCCTATCCGTCTCCCAGAAGCTGAAAGCAGAGAGGCTCCCCTGGGCCAGAAACCCTAGGGGTAGTGCTCATAGCTGTCTTCTGCCATGGGGAGTCCGCTGGACTGAGCCCTGCCCAGGCACTCTGGCCTGGCCTCCACCACAAGTGCTTCATGCCCCTGCAGAGAGCACTGTTCTGCCCTCCTTCTGCTTAAAGTCAGGCACCGTGCAGGCACCTCCAGACACCTGGGGGACCCGGACACATCACAGATCCTGAGTGAGAGGGAACAAACAGAAGAGAAAGGCCTGGGTACAGGGACAAGCAGCCAAAATAGCTTTCATAATGGGAGACAGAAAAAGTTACCAGAGCTGAGGGGAAGGACACAGAAGCCTTGAGAGAGCCCCTGGCAGCATGCCCAGTCAGAGTGGCTGGGTACTCTGCTCATAAAGTCAGGCAGTGAACAGCTAAGAGGAGGCACCCCTGTCATGTGCCACCTGCTGCCAGGCACTGAGGCACAACACAGGCTGAGCTGGCATGCTCAGGATATGGGGGCTCTGTGCTAAGAGGACCATGGTGGTGGCGGGAGAAGGGAAGCCTCTCTGCCTATGGAGGCTGAGGTCAGGGGCTCTCAGCAGAGCAGGGAATGCTAGCTGAGCAGTGTGGGAAGGAAAAACCAGACGGAGGTGCGGGTGTTATACCCCATCAAAGGCTCTTGAGAACCCGTGGTACTTTAGTTCGGCTGGATAAGAGGGTACCTGGGGAGGGAGTCAGCGTGGAGGCTGGATGGGAAACAGGGCGTGACCCAAGGAGGCATCCATACCTGTGTAAGGAATTTGGGCCATACCACAAGGGAAGGCTGATAGACCCTCCAACAGGAAGGCTTGGGTTGGGTTCTGACAGTGTCAGAGCCTCTCTCTGTGTCTCTCTGAATAAAAATGGCTAACTATGGTCATTTTCTGGGCCAACTCAGTCTGTCCATCTGTAACACAAAAGGATTGGGTCTGCCCCTTCCAAAGGTCTACTCTGTTCTGCCATCACAGGTCACTTCTGTACAGCAAGGACCAAGAGCTCTAGACTGGGGCTACACAGAGAAAGACAAAGCTACACAGAGAAAGACCTGCCATCACAGGTCACTTCTGTACAGCAAGGACCAAGAGCTCTAGACTGGGGCTACACAGAGAAAGACAAAGACAATGCTCTCTGAAGACTCCCCAGGAGGACAGAGAGCCTGAAGCTGCAATGCACCATGGGAAGTGGTATGACCACCACTCCATGGTACTGTGGAAAACCAGGCAGGGTTAGAAAAGACTTCCCAGAAGGGCCAGGGCTGGCCAGTGGGCCAGAACCAAGCAGGGCCCTCTTGGAGGCTGGAGGGAGAAGTGGAGGAAGCAGGAGTGTCCCCTAGGCCTTCGTCCAGCCCATGGTTACCAAGTGTCTGCTATGTGCAGACAGAAGAAAAGGTCATGCCCTCCTGGAGCTCACAGTCAACGGATAAGACCTTGTCTTGGGTCCCCTTTCCTGGGGAAGGATGCTTGAGCCATCTGGGGATCTGCCAGGGAACCCACTAGCTGAGCTTGGGCCTGAGGGTAAGGGGATAGCAGCCCCAGCTCTGGATGGAGCAGAGGAAAAAAGCGAAGCAAAAGGCGCTGACAGGGAAGACCCGAGTCCTGGCTGAGAAACACACCAAAGGTCATCTGGGGTGCAGCGTGGCGTTGGGCAGGATCCAAGCAGTGTGGCTGCCATGGGCATCAAAGAGCCTGGCTTTGCTCCACTGTGATGCCACTGGGGATGTTTTGGCAGAGGCGGCCAGGATGGCTGCCATACAGAGCTGGGATACAGAGCTGGGGAGGGTGGTATGGTTGGTCACGTAGTAGCTGAGAGAAGCAGATGGAGCTGGGCTACATCTTGGAAGAGAGCTGATGGGGATTATGGGTGGACTGGAGCTGGGGCAGGGAAAGGCCCTGGATGCCCAGCCAGAGTCTCAGGGCTGGGATGCTGGCACCCTCCATCGAGCGCTTGGCTGGACTCTGCCACTGACCACACGCCAGGCCCCATTTGCATGCAGCTGCTTCTCTGAGGAAATGCGCGCAGTCTAGGACTCGGAGACCAGCCCAGAGCTGGCAGAGGGCTTCTGGCATGCGAGGACACTGAAGCATGTTGGCTCTCACCTGCCCCCTCGAGGGCCAGCTCGCCCATGTCTCCGGCCAGCTTCCGCACGCTCACAGCCTCCGAGTCGCCCTGGATGTCAGGGACTGCGTTCCGACGGCCTGTCCGGTCACAGGAGATGAAGTCCGAGTAGGAGGACTCGACCTCCATCATGCCTGTCGCATTGCTCTCAGGCCTGTGGAGACAGCAGGGCAGAGGTGAGGCAGTCTTCTGACAAAATGACAGTTACTCCCCTTTTCACTGAAGACAGAGTGGAAAGCATGAAAAATATCCTAATTCTACACCCAGACAGCCACCATCAATATTTTCAAGTAATACATTCAGTCTTTATTCCGGGATTACAGATAAACACATCACACGCCAGTCACTGGCTAGGTGTGGCAGCTGTAGCAATGAAGGAGGCCGCCTGGGTCCCCACCGTGCAGAGTTTACAGTCCCGAGGATGCCTCCTTGGCTCACACCCCGCCCCTCCCCTTCCAGCCACAACACTCACTTCCCCCCCAGGTGCCCTCTCACCCAGCCACAGAACTTACAAGCTGGCAGCTGCATCAAACTACCAAATACTGCAGCACTTAGTACCTAGTACCATGACTTGGGAATCATAAATGCAGCAAACAGCTTGCCCTTCTCTGGGCCTCAGGTTCCCCCAAATCAAGGTGAGGCCCCAATTTGGTGGGAGGCAATTCTCCCTATGTCCAGAAGATGGCGCCCAACGCCTGGCTTTCTTAGTTGCCTTCCAGAGCCACTGCCCTGGTAAGCGCTGCGGCTTCCCAGGTTAAGGAACTCCCAGAGGCCCTTCCACCTGCAGGTCAGTTTCACTCCTCTGAAGAAACTGCTCAAAGCTTCAGGCCAGGGGAATGGCCTGTTGAAATAACACTAACAGCGGTAGCAAGCACAGCTCACGACGACGGTAAGAGAAGAGGTGCCATTCGTCAGGGGCTCAGGTTTTACTTAATGGTCACCACAGTCCTCCGCGGCCCTTCATAGCTGACAGGTCTCAGGCAGACACCTCCGGCTTTCCCCACATCACACCTGCCGGGTCAGCCTGAGCAGGTTACTGAGCCTGTTTAGTCAGCTCTTTTTCTCCGCAGAATATCAGTGCATGAGAACAGGGATTCTTTTTTTTGGGGGGGGGTCTGAATTTTTACCAAATCAAAATGAAAGGCTTAATCCTGACAGCTGAGCCGACACACAGACTGCTCTACCCCCAGGTTCTCCAAACAATGCCGGGTAAGGCGCAGGCGCCCCATACATACTCTCTGGATGGAACTTCCGTTGAGCCATCCTCAACGCCCACTACCTATCTGGGGGAGGAAGAGGCCTCTCCTTCTCAGGAGTGCTAGGAAGGGCTCCGTCCACCACAGGTGTCCGCTGTTTCCAGGATCCGATCCCGCCAGGTGGAGCCACAGGTCGCCTGAAAGGCCGGCCTCCCCGGAACAGACTCGGGGCTTCGACGTGGCGTGGCCCTGGCCCTGCCTGACCTCACAAGCGGCATGGGCAGAAGCCTCTCCTGCTGGCACACCGCGGGCGGGGGCGAGCTCAAGCCCCATCCTGGAGACCCCGAGCAGCCGACAGACAGCTCGGGCTGCCCAGCCCCGCTCCTCAGCACACTGGTTCCAAGCCTGGGTCTGGGGTGCTCCAATCCAGAGCGCGCACACACACCCTTCCACTGGTCTGCCACAGACACTTTTCCTCACTCCTTATCTGCTCTTTATAGTCAGTGACAAACGAGGAAACAAAAGAAAATCATCAGAGTTGAAAATTGTGCCCCAAAAATGGTCACTCTCAAACCCTGTTACTAAGACTGTTACTAAGACGTAAACTGCCAGGATTTCTCTGGGGAGTGACTTATTGATATATATCAGGAAACTTCAACTTTTTAAATATCCCTAAGTTAGTTTATAATAAGCTATTCTAAGGAAATGATCCAAGTTGTGGATGAAAATAAATGTCCAAACATGTTCATCACAGTGTTATTAAAACTAGCAAAAGCTAAAGACAACAAAATGAGTTCTTAAATGGACATGTCAAATGTCTTAAATGGGCAATAGAAAACGATATACAGATATAACTAATATGTACCAACTGAAATGCCATTCAAGAATTAACATGATGTCTGTAAATATCTTTAAAGACATAGGAAAATGTGCACATATATTATTAAATGAAAAGGATCTTGGGCCGAGGATTTAGCTCAGTGGCTTAAGCACCTGCCTGGCAAGTGCAAGGTTGTGAGTTCGATCCCCGGTACCATTTAAAAAAAAAAAAGGATCTCAAGCATACAATTATATGTATTTATTTTAAAACTTAAAGTGGCATAAAATTATTTTTGGTTATTTTGAGACAGGGTCTTACTATATAATTCAGGCTGGTCTTGTATTCAGTGTAGCCCAGATTGGCCTTGAATTTATGGCAATCTTCCTGCCTCAGCCTCCTGAGTGCTGAGATTACATGCATATGCCACCATGCCTGACTAAAATATTTTTATTTTGTAAATTTTTTACAGTGAAAGCACTTATGTTATTATTTATTTATGTTATTTATTTCTATGGTGCTGGAGACAGAACCCAGGGGCTTGTGCATGCTAGGCAGGTGCTCTACCACTAAGCAACATCCCCAGCCTCTAAGTTGTTTAATTTTTAAGAATGTGTACATATGGCATAAAACTCAAAAGAGAGAAAAGGAA
The DNA here is from genome assembly GCA_004027295.1 of Dolichotis patagonum. Classification (NCBI taxonomy): domain Eukaryota; kingdom Metazoa; phylum Chordata; class Mammalia; order Rodentia; family Caviidae; genus Dolichotis; species Dolichotis patagonum. Next base: position 48,694 of record PVJX010004207.1, read on the forward strand.
AGACAGCATTCAGCCTTCAGACCACCCCACCCCAGAAACCCTTTCCAAGACACTCTCTTGTGTGCTTCCAGAGGTAGGAAAGGCCTATGCAACATATAAATTCCCTCTCCCATTTTCATTTATTTGAAACAAAATTTTATTTTCCACCTTGCTTTCTTCATTTATAAACAATCTAACGGGGCCAGGGATTTGGCTCAGCAGTGCAAGCACTTGCCTGGCAAGTGCAAGGTTGTGAGTTTGATCCCCAGTACCAATAAATAAATAAACAAATGAAACCTTGAAACCACTCACAGTGATTATATCAAGGCACTGGAAATAAAATCAGTGTGTACACAGACTTAAATTTTTCTTTTTATCAGCAGCATAATATTCTGTTTTCTCAATGCTGTAAATTGATTTAATTACTTCCCTCTTGATACATTTTGAGACTTTCTATAAAAGTAAAATTACAGTTCATATGGTGGTGCATGTCTGTAATCTCAGCTCCTTGGGAAGCTGAGACTGGAGGATCACAAGGTGAACCCAGCCCAGGAAACTTAGCAACTTAGTGAGACCTTGCCTCAAAATTTAAAAGGGGAGATAGGAGATGTAGCTCAGTGTGAAGGTCCTGGGTTCAATCCCCAGTACCATCACGAAAAAAAGGCAAAATTGGCACATCAAAGGATCCGTGATTTTATTGTAGTTAAGTATTGCCAAATTTTCCTCCACAGGGGCTTTTAAATTTGTTTCAGTCCATTTTGTGCTGCTAAGACAAAATACCTCACACTAGGCAATTTGCAAAGAACAGAAATTTCTTTTTCACACTTCTGGAAGTTGAGAAGTCAAAGATCCAGGTGTTGGCATCTGCTTAGGACTGCCCTCCCCCGACCCCTGCTCCTTCAGAGGGTAGCACGAGGTCCCCTCACCTCATGGGAGGCAGGAGCGGAGGAGGGGCAGATCCTCAGTCAGGCTCTTCCTTGTTGGTACACATCTGTAGTACATAACGAATATGTTCACTGTGGGTAGCTGGTACATGCACAGGACACATCTCCATTCTGTTTCATAAAGGCACGTGATCTAATCACCTCTCAAAGACCCTGCCCCTTTAATACTATCCCTTCGGCAACACCTGTAACCTTTTTGTTCCTGGGGATTGAACTCATGGCCTGGTGCATGCTAGGCAAGCAGTCTACCATTGAGCTACAAACCCAACCTCTTTGCTTTTCATCTAAAGGGTGAAAAACAGCAGCTGGTTGTTTCCGTTTGTATTGCTCTGTGAGTAAAGTGGAACATGAAGAATGTGCATTTCCTTTTCTATTTCTTCAAATCCTTCTTCTCATTTTTCTAATGAACTGTAGGTTTTTTTCTTACTGATTTGTAGGACTTCTTCAATCTAATGCTCTCCCAACTGAGCTAGTCCAGCCACCCTAGGACTTCTTAATTTATTAAGGCAATCTTTTGCCTGAAGAGTTGTTCTTTGACTTTATTTTTAGCATTTCTCCCCAGAGTTCTATGTTCATATAATCAAACTGATCCATTTTATAGCTTCTGGGTATTGGAGCATACTTAGAAATATCTTCCTCAATCTTAGATTAGTAATGAATTCTCTCATTTATTTCTATCACTTTTATGGCTTAATTTTTCATATTATATCTTTGATTATTCTGCTATAAGGTATGAGTTACAGATCCACTTTAATTTTTTCTACCTATCTCAAAATCATTGTGGAAGAACCAATCATTTCCTCATTGTTTGAAAATTTACATTATACACAAAATTGTGTATCTGGGCTTGTGTTTAAACCCTTTAGTCTCGCCGGGGATTTAGCTCAGTGGCTTAAGCGCCTGCTTGGCAAGTGTGAGGTCGTGAGTTCGATCCCCGGTACAAAAAAAAAAACCTTTAGTCTCTTAAACTGGTTGCATGTCCTTGAGTCATGTTTTTGCCTTTTGTTTTGCAATGCTGGAGATAAAATATAGGGCCTCTCATATATCAGCCACTCTATCACTGAGCCCCATCCCCAGGCCCTAACGTCATCTTATATTAATTATACATGAGTTTTATGCCTTTTAATTTCTTTAATCATCCCTCTCCCATGAGGTCAAGCACTGTGCCATCGTTTGTGGCCTAGTGTACCCTGCAGTGCTAGGCCAATGCCTGGCACACGCGCACTTCACACTCACTACATTAACAAATGGGTGTGTGAGAGCCACGCTGGACCAGCAGGGCTAGATCCTCTCGAGCATCTCCTAATGCACCTTTTTGTAATCCCCGTTTTAGAAATGAGGAACTGAGGCTTAGAGAGTGAAGTAACTTCCTTCAACCTTGCAGAATATCTTTTTCTCCTAGCTCAACGCCTAGAGCAGCAGAAGGCCCCCTAATGCCATGCTCCACTCCCTTCTGAGGTGTCTCCTCTCGTCATCCCGTACATCTCATCCTCTCCTGTGACATCACCGTTCATTCAACACCAACTCTCACTGTGGGGATACAGACCTCCAACAGGAGATGAAGAACAAAATTACCTCCCCCTCCTCCAGAACTCTTCCTCGTTTCTCTTAGTCCAAAGCCCCCTTACAATCCACTGCCCATGCCAGCACCCTGAGGGCCTTCGCTCATGCCTCCCCTCAGCTGCTTCTTCTGCAGGAGGCATCCGAAACACAGGCCCAGTCACCAGCTTCGCTCACTTCTCTCCAAACACAGCAAGCCCTACCGCCCATTTCCTCCACACAGCCATGACCTGGTTAGTTATGATCTCTGCCTGGCCTGGTACAACCTTCTCTGATCTGGCCATCTTACCTCGAGACTGCTCATCTATTTCCCACTTTTTCCTCCTCAGCTCATCCTCAGGCCTGCTCCCTTCCCCTTGCAAGAGGGGGACTTACACGTGGCAGTCAGTTCACTCACGCCAGCTCAGAAACCTTCAGCAATTAAAGAGAACAAGGTAGAGGGGACCGGGGGATTCCAGCACTTGCCTGGTAAGTGCGAGGTCACCAAATCCTGGTACCAAAAACAAAAAATAAAAAAGCAAGGTAGAGCCAGGCATGCTGATGCTTGCCTGTAATCCTAGCACTTGGGAGACGGAGACAGGAGGATCACGGGGAGTTCAAATCCAGCCTGGGTTACATAGGAGTTCAAGGCCAGCTTAAACTACATAGTGAGACCCTGTCTCAAAACAAACAAACAAACAAACAAACAAAAAAGAATGTTCTCAGTACATAATTATTTGTCTGTCGTGACTCCTAAGTTTCCCATCTTTTCTCTCCTAAGTTCTGAGTCTGGCTGTTTATATCCCATGGTTTGACTCTCCAGTCAAGAGGCAGCTGTGACACATTTGGAAATATCACAGGGCCTGGCCGACAGCAGATGCTCAGGAAACAGTTGTTCAACGGATGAAAGTTGGTAGTAGAGTGTAACTGAAAGGGCTCCCAGAGCTCATCTAGACAATCATCTCAGCTGGAGAAATGGAGGCAGAAAGGAGAAGTGCCTGGTCCAAGGTTCCTGAATCTGGGCGTCCAAACTCTGGTCCAGAGATCCTTCCCCCATACCACACCATCCTCTTAGGACCTCCGAGGCAGGGGCTGCGCTGGGCAGAAGGTATCCAGCGCTGCTGTACAGGTCGGCTTCCCTGTTTACTAGCTGTGACGCTGGACAACTTTCCTCGCCACAGCACCTTGAGACAACAGGAACAGCTCCCACTCGTGGCGCTACTGGGAAGGTCCAATGAGTCAACAATGCTTAAAGAGCTGGCTAAGGTACACGGAATGGTAGAAGTGACAATAAAATATGAGTGTTGCCCATTTGTGGAGTGAGCTATCAGTAACACTTTCCTTTTGGTATTTCTTTTAACTCTTCATTTTTTAACTCCGTATTTACTGGTGCTATACAAGCCCCAAACGTATACCTCCTTCCGTCCTTTCTGCTGCTAAATGGAATATAAATTCTACGAAAGCGGTGACTCCGCCTGCAAGAGTACTGTAACGCCTGAAAGGCCTAGAATAGGGCTCAAGTTTAATGACTACCTGATGAATCAGTAACTGGTAGATGCTCTAGATTCCAAGGCAGAAGGAGCAAAGGATGCGCCGCTTTGCATCAGAGCGGCCAAAGGTCGGGTCCTGTGGGTACCTTCCTCTCTCCCAGTTTCCTCCCACCCTGTCTGAATAATGAAGGTTGAAATGCAATCTCTGCATCTCTCCTAATACTAACACTTCAGTCATTCCTTGTCTACGAGCACATGAGGCCTGAGATGTACTAGTTAGAGGCTAAGTAAGACATTTACAATCTGATACAAGAAAAAGGCACTGACCAAGTTAACTAGTCTCTCGTGGAAGATGATGGTATGTGCTATGCAACAAAAGAGGAGGGTTCTCTGCTGTGCAGATGATTCAGTTCAAGATCCTATGGTCAGGGAGGGCTTCCTTGAGGTGGTGGCTTTGGGATAAAATTACAAAAAAAAAAAGTGGGTAGAGCAGGATCTAAGCAGAGCTAACAGCCAATCCAAGTCCAATACCTCTCATCTAACATGTGTCTCAGATTGAGTTCTACAGGATGCTAAAGAATGAAGCTTGTGGGGCACAGTGACACAGACCTATAATGTCAGCATTTGAGAGGCTGAGGCAGGAGGTCTGCTATGAGTTGGAGGCCAGCTATATAGCGAGACCCTGACTCAAAAAAAAATTTAAAAAAGAAGCTCTTCCTCATCCCCCGGAGGTTTGGGGCCTTTGTGGCATCTCCATGCTTGTAAGGCGTGTGACTGAACACTCAGGATGAGAGGCAGGAAGGACCCTGAACTGGCAGGGAGGAGCTTATTTATATACACTGGCCCCAGGCCTCTCTGGCCAAGGTCAGAGGCTGTACACCAGCAGGTGCTTGACCTGGGCATGCCAGGTTTCCCCACAGGAAGCCACTTCTCCCTTGGGTTTTAATCATTCTTCCAGCTTGTAAACTGAAGAGGCCAGGGGCTCTGCCAAGAGCTACATGGTCTGTTCCAAGTCTGCAGCTATTAGTCCTCATCCGTTAGGCAGATTCCATTACAGCTCCAAATTATATTCCAAATATACTTGAAAGGTCAATTTCCTGTTCTTTTTTCTTTTTAAAAAATTAAATATTTGCAGAAACCATATGAAAAAGAAACAGACTGTGCAGAGGACCCAGGGCATAAGAGCAAAAAGACACCTGGCCCCATAGGGGGGGCACTACGGGGATCAGCACAGTGCTCTGCACGGTTTCTCTGAGGAAGGACAGAAGGGTGGACACCTGACGGAGATGCCAGGATCTGCTGAGCCGGCACTCATTCCCCACATCAACGAGCAGCACTTCTCTCTGTGGCGGGAAACCAGAACCAGAGTGGCACTGACGTGAGCAGAAAAGGCAGGGCCCGCGTGGAGCAGGCGGAGGGTTGCCGGCTGCACCAAAGCTGTCTTAGAGCCTTAGGGACTGGCTCGGTGTCACCAGCGGGGAGCCTGTCTCCTGCCAGCACAGAGCTGCTGCCCATTTAAAGAGTGGTGCAGGCGGAGGCTTTGTTTAGAGACAGAGAGCCAGGCTGCAGCCTCTGTGTCCAGAAAGCTCAGACTCGCACTGGCCCAGGTGAAGGTGGCACTGAGACCTGCTTTGGGAGTGGCGTGGTGAGGAGGAAAGAGCCGGGTGCTGGAGCCGGACAAAGTCCTCAGTGACTTTCTTACTGCCAGGGCCCACGGACACTTTTCTGTCCTCTTCCAACTTCCTTCTTCTCAGACTACTTTCCTCCTGGGGCTTTTAGAGATCACAACCCCTGGGCCTCCCTCCAACCTCTCTGGCAGCTCCAGACAGCAGCCTCCCCCTGTCGGGACATTTATATTAGAGCCCTTCCCCCAGGATCCCCATCCTACTCCATATTTGTTCCCTAAAGGTTTTCATCCTTTTCCTTATATAGTATTCCCCCATCACCCAAAAAGCCCTAAGCCTCTCTTTAGAGCTCTGGATTTGCAAACTACACTGCCCACTTTGTGGTATTAGCATTGTAAACTTCAAGGGTCCGGTCACCAGCCTCTTCTGCTCAGCCTTTTCCTCCTCAGGAAGGTGCCAGCATCTGTCCAGGCTGTTGGCAGCTGGGAACCTGGAGCCATTCTTGATCCTCTTCCTCTTCCACCATTCACAATTCATCATCAGGTCTTTTATTTCTACTTAAGAGTTTGCACTTGCCCACCTGCTCCTCCATGTGCACCACTGGGCTCTGTCACAGCTCACCTGGACCCTGGAGAGACCTCATTGTGACCCTGTTGTCTCTCACCCCAAGCCAAGGCTGGCTTCTTGCATAGCCAGAATAACGTTCATACAACAGAAACCAGGCCATGGGATTCCCCAGTTTCCCTCACCTCTGACGCTTTCCATTCCACACTGAGCAGGATCCAGATATGACCCTGGCTTCCTCTGCAATCTCTCATCTCATTTCCACTCTCTTCTTGGCCCATTCTGCTCTGACCACACTGTCCTCTCATTAATTCCTCAAACCAATTCAAGGCCTGACCTCAAGGCCTCTACTTCACTATCTGCTCCGCCTGCAACACTCCTCGCCCCTTGCTCTCTATAGAGCCTTTAAGTTGACTGGCAGAATCCTGGCCTGAGGTTTTCAAACGTTTCTGCTCTGAGACCTACAAGGCAGAAGGCCTCCAGTTACTTGGCACCCACTATGCGTATCAAGAAAGCCTGTGCTCAGCTGCTTGCAGGCTGAAGTGACATGGCAGACATATCGTGGGCTTTAGAGTTTCATCTCAGATGGATTACATGGTTGCTAAGCACCTTACCCCTGGTCCTAAACATGGATGTGAGAATTAACCAAAGCCCGCGTTTATGAAGGCCTTACTGCCTGCCAGGCTGTACCAAGCATCTTACAGACATTACCTCTTTAATTTCATACTAGCGCTAAGAAAAAGAAAGTATAAGTATTACCGTTTTATAGAAGAAGTAGCTGAAGCCCAGAGAGATAAGCAACTTATTCAAAGCCTTATGTCTAAAACACGGAGCAGGACCAAGCCTGGACTCCTGGCTGTACAAGATGGAGATGAATCAGCAATGTGTGTGGTATCAACCTAGTAAGGGTTTGTTAAAAAGTCCATTCTTTTGGCGTCTTTTTCCCCATCCCCCTATCTTTAGTCCCCAAACTCATTATGAAGCTTTCCTTTCCTTTCCTTTCCTCTTTCTTTTTCTTTCTTTCTTTCTTTCTTTCTTTCTTTCTTTCTTTCTTTCTTTCTTTCTCTTTCTTTCTTTCTTTCTTTCCCTTTCTTTCTTTCTTTCTTTTCCTTCCTTCCTTCCTTCCTTCCTTCCTTCCTTTTTTTTTCAAGGTAAGAGTCTCGCTACATAGTTCAGGCTGGCTTCAAACTTGCTGTGTAGCCCAGGCTGGCCTCAAACTCACAACGATCCTCTTGCCAGGATTACAGGCACGCACCACCATACCTGGCTATGTAAAGCATTTCTGAAGGGAGTATTGTGAAGCATTTCTGCAAGACGGGGAGGCAATCTCAAGAGAACACTCTAGCACACTGGCCAGAACAAACACTCAAATTTGTTTTAACCCACGTGCAAGCAAAATTCTGTTTTGCATTTTCAGTTGAAGGTAAAATGCTTCAGTTTTGTGGCCAAAGTCTATTTTATGAAATCAAACTTCACAGTAATGGTGAAGACAATTACTTTGGGATAACAATCTTAAAATTCTCACTCCCTCAGCAACTATACTTGTCTTGTGTCAAGAGCAATGCTACTGCTTCATGTAGAGCTAGGAACTGGAAACGTGACACAAACCATGAGGGTCTGTGCTTCTATGGAGCACTCTGGAATCAATTACAACAGTCAACTGGACGGCTACTTGATGGCCAGCGTGTGGGTGTCCCTGGCCTCCAGCTGTTTATACCTTAAGCTCAGTAGAGGCTTAGTCAGTTACAAAGCAAGCTTCCCAAAGAGTGGCAGCCTCCATCTACAGTGAAAGGAGAGGCAGGAAGGCAAAGTGAGGTCACTTCCAAACAGGCTGCCAAAGGTCCAGGGTCTAGGTTGAGCTCCAGCTCTGCTGGTGCCAGGCTGGGCGCCTCTGGGCATGGTTCCTCCCCTCCAACCTCAAGGGTCTCAAGGTGAATGAGTGGTAAACTGGTCCTGTCTGTGGTGGTTTTAAAACGTATTTACAAATTCTTTGACACTCTTCCCAAAACGAGTAGAGTCTAATTTGAATTCTCTTGAATGAGTTGCCCTTAGTGACCAATAACTATTTTCCCCGGTGCCGGGGGAGGAAAACAGGGCCTTGCACACATTAAGAAAGTGTCCTGCCACCGAGTTATGTCCACAGCCCATGACTAACTTCTACAAATTAAATGCAATGCAAGTGATGCTGTGTGATTTTCAAGACGAAGTTAGAAGGGATCATATGGCTTCTACTTGGCTCTCTCAAAGGACACCTGCCCTTGGAGCTTGAATAACACATAGAAATCTGAGGCTGCCATGATGTGAGGAAGTCCAGCCCAGCCCATGAAGTGACCACATGGAGAAGGTCTGGGCATGGAGAGAGACATAGCTGGCCAGCTTCTGGCTACACAAGGTCCTTGCTGCTCCCATTCTAGTTATTGCCTAACTGTAACTGCCTAAAAGATTGAAGTCAGAATTCCCCAGCCAAGCTGTCTCCAAACTTCTGAGCCACAGAAACCATGAAAGATAACATAGTAAATTACTGCTATTTTACACTACTAAGTATTGGTGGTGATGTGTTATGCAGCAGTGGATAACTACAACAATCTCTATTTCCAACTCAGGGCCTCCTCTCCAGTTCTTCTAGAATTCTATAAAAAGCATAAAGACATTATACATTCCCCAAAATACATTATGGAGAATTAAATGAAGCAAGATATTATCTTTACAAAATTCATTGATTCATTCAACAAAACCTTACTGATCACTCAATGTGTACCAGGCTTGGGACTAGATACCCCACAAGAAGACAATCATGTTCTTAAGAGAAACTCATGGTCTGGTGAGGGAGACTGACCCACCCTTAACCCTTCTTGAGTGGTGATAATGGGGAAATGTAACAGAAATACCAAAATCACTGAGGATGCTTTTGAAGTTAATCCTTTGCTTTTCTAGCAATCTATTAATAACAGGGGGGAGAGAGAGTGTGTGTAAGCACTAGCTCACAATCATGACCCTCGCCAGCCTGTGCTCCTGATGGAGAGTATCACACCCTACAGCCTGAATGTAGGGACCATTCAGTATTCTGTATGTAAATCTTTTTTTTAAACATCTAACAATTATGAAAAAGAGTAGTAGCTACAAGCTATAGCAAAAATATGTTCACTATAGAGCAGGGGCTCAGGAGCCTGGGCATTCAGATAATTTTAAGCAAACTGTACGCGCCTTCCCTCCCTTTCTTTATATTGTTTGGTAGTGAACAAGACAGACTCCATCCTCCTGAAGTCAACATTGCTAGTGAAGAGACACTTACCAACCACCAAAATAGCAGGTGGCCAAAGTGCTACAAGGTAAGGCAGGAGAGCAGCTTTTCTACAGAGCGATCAGGTAGCTGCTCTGCAAGTCTATGGCGACACCGGTGCAGAGACTGAAGGAGATGAGTGGACATACCCAGTATCCAGAATGAAGGACAAGAAGGGCACAGGCTGGGAGCAGTGAGTGGGCAAGAGGGGTGAGAGGACTGACTGGGGCTGGGCAGACCTTCCCAGGTCGTGCAGGCCTAGGACAGACTCAATTTTGCTGGGATTTTCATCTTACCCTTTTGCTGGCATTTCCAAATGCACACTTTAATGCTTCCCTTCCAGATCAATTTTCAGAGGCTCTCCCTAGAGAATAATGGCTCACTTATCACAGGCTGAGCGGGAGCTCACAGGCAGACAATATGCTCAAAGACTGCCCCCACCTCCAGACAGCTGGGGCCCTTCCTGGGAATGCTGGTCAACAGAAACACCAGCTCAACAGGAATACCCATTTAATGACTTAATGAACCAATCAACCAACAAAGTAAGACCCTCAGCACTTTCAAGCCAGTGGTTAAAATAACCACCTGTAGCCCAGCAGGAGAGCACTTGCTTAGCTTACACAAAACCCTGGGTTTTACCCCAAGTACCTCAAAACAAACAAACAAACAAACAAACAAACAAAGGCAAAATTTCTGGCTGCTGATCAAATACACAACAGTGGCAATAATAAATTAATTAAAAATATAAGAAAAATAAATTAAGAGTACAAGCCTATTTGTGGCGACAGGTGCTCCCTATGCATCACCTTACTTAGGCTTCACCAGAGCTGTGAACTCAGACACTTTCTCCACGTACCCAGGACACACTGGAGCCTGCATTCAAAGCAGAGGAACAGCCAGCGCTGTTCAGCGAACCAGAGGAAGAGAGAGCCTTCGGGAAAGGAGAGTTCAAAGGGGCTGATGTGGCAGGAGGATCTCTGCTGGGGACAAGAGGGAGGGTCTACCTAACCTGTCCCCACCTTGTCTCTTCATTCTGTCAGTCATTCTTTACACATGACTAAGTAGGTGCTCTGTTTAGCAATGATCCTGAAGGTTTCTTTTAGACGTACTGAGTGACTTAATGATCCTCAAGGCAGAAAGCCCAGGACTGAGAAGCACTGGGATCACTCAAGGTCTTTCAACCAGCTAGTGACTGATCAGAGCTCACTCCACATTCCCTAAGGCAGTGTATTCTGGGGATGGCTTTTCTCTGACATGGATGACACTGTATCTGTCTCACCTTACTGGAGGACTGTCCTGTTACCAAACTTTCTGTACCTATGGCTTTGCTTGGCTCACATGGCTACCTCCATGTGAGTGGAATACACACTACCAATCTGAGATGAGCTTCAGTGAGTCACCGAGCACCTAGCACACTGCCTGGTGTATAGTACCTAGTAAGTGCTTTCTAAAAGAAGAAATGAACTAATAACTTGGGAGAGACACACAATGGGTCTAACATGAAGTGGTTCAAGAGAGCACGCCCTGCAGGCACCTGAATTTCAAAGAGTGACACCCATAGGCAACTATTACCTAACAGCCCTTCACATTCACAACTGCAGCAAGACAGAGAAAACCCAAGCCAGAGACTCAGATGACAGGAAGAGGATCCTATGCTGAACTGCCACTGGTTCTGATGCCAATGGAGAAAGGCAGCCCCATGAAACCACCATCTTACAGTGCTCAGGGCAGAGCCAACCTGACAGGAAACACTGACAAGTGGAAATTACTCTGAAAAAAACCTTCCTCCTCCTTCCGTCAACCCCCAATTGATGCACATTAGAAACATGCTTGTAGCTTCCTAGCTAATAAAGCCATTTATAAAATACATTAGAGTTAAATTTCATTTGCCTAATTATTCCCTGGGAAATGACACACTCCACAGTACCAAGACACCCACCCACACTATTACTCTTTAAGTGTCAAAGCCTCATTTGGAGATAGAAAGTAGATTAGCGGTTGCCTAGGACTAGGGAGAGGTGGGGGATGGACAGATGATGGCTAAAGGATGTGAGGTTTTGTGGGTGATTAAAATATTCTAAAATCATGGTGATGAATACACCGCATATACTGAAGGCCACTGAACTGTACATGTTAAATAAGTGAACTGCATGGTATATGAATCCTATCTCAATAAAGCTGTTTTAAAAAAACCTTACTCACATTGGAGGTTTAGTTCAGAGGCTTAAGTGCTTGCCTGGCAAGCGTGAGGTCATGAGTTCAATCCCCGGTACCAAAAAATAAATAAATAAATCATAAAAAATAAAAAAACCTTATCTGAATCACAATGGAAAGTCTTCTCATGTATTGAGCTAATACATTAATGTACTACCCACTACTCCTTCCTTAATGATTTCAGATCAGTACTACGAGCATGACTTTTCCTATGGGCTGTAACTCCACAGCAATGCTCTCAGTATTACAATGGACAGGGCTGTTTCAAATAGCCCCATATGAGTATTTCTGCTGTATTTTTTCCTAAAAATGCCCTTTACTTTCACTCTAAGGCTTGGAAACTAAATTCACATGCTTCACTCAAATACCACAGAGTGACTTATTGGCTGGGTGATCTTTAATGAGCTTTGTATGCCTCAGTTTCTCCATATGTAAAATAAGAGTATCAAACTTACTTACTAAGGCATTTTGAAGGTTAAATAAGATAACATGCATAAGGCATTTAACAGTGTTCTTGGCTGTGATAAGGCAGACTGAAGTGATCTCCACATTGTGCTTACTGCACCAGTGTCACTGCCTGGAGCAGCCTTTCTCTAGACGCAGACACCAGAAACCCCGCAGAGCGTTCAGAGAACTTGGAGCGTTCAGTGAGCTGAAACAGAAGCTGGGTGGTACAGTTTCATGACAGGACTCTGGCACATCCCAAAGGACAGACGTGAGTTTCAACAACACTAGGCAATTTATGTCGATTCACCCTTAAACAGACACACTGGTGTGGTCTCCCAAGATCTTGCCATCTGGGAGGCCACTCTCCAAGGGGACATAGTGGCCTGTAATGCTTCTGGGTTCTCTCTAGGCCAGTGGTTCTGAAACTTCAAAGGTTACAGACACAGTTGAGAATCTGAGAAAAGTTGTGGACACTTTGTGGAAGTGCAAAAGTGCACGTGTATGCACAGAGCTCTTATGATTAGAAGGTGCAGCTCCAAGACGTGCGTGACCTCAGCACTCTTAGTCCAGAGGCGCCATACCTTAACACTCCCACAACAGCTGGGACACTAGGCTTGCCCTCCTCAGCTGGCCCTGGCCAGGAAAACAGCCCTAGGGGCTGGCTGGCGGCTTCCTGTATCCAGGGGCTTTCCAGGGGCCCTGAGTCAGAACGGGATGCAATCTGGCGGCTTGAGAAACTTACAGGGTAAGGGATAAGCATCCAGAGAGTTTCAAACTCAAGTCAGCTATTAAAAAATAAATTAAAAGGGCTGAGGATGAATCTTGTGCAAAAGCCCTGGATTCAACTTCCAGTACAAAAGAGAAGAGAAGGAGAGGGAGAGACAGAGAGAGGGAGAGAGATTTGTCTAGTTTATTGGAAGTTGTAAGTCAAATCCTGAGCTGCTGGGTCAACTCAAGGACTATGGTTTGTACTTTTACTATATAAGTAAGTGTTTTTACACTAAGTACAGGCACAAAATCATACGCAGTGGCTAATTAGGCAGCTGTTGTATTTTTGTTTTTGACAGTACTGGGGATTAAACCCGGGGCTTTCACACTGGGCTACAACCCCACCCCTTTTTAAAATTTTAAGGCAGGGTTTGGTAAATCATTAGATTACCCAGGCTGGGCTTGAACTTGTAATCCTCCTACCTCAGCCTCCTTGAGTGCTGGAATTACAGGTGTTTGTCACCATGACTGACTGATTTTTAAAATTTTTTAAGCCTTACTGAGTAAAAATTGTATATACTCAAGGTACACAATGTAATGCATTAATATCTGCATACACTATGAAATGCTTATCATAATGGAGTGAATGAATATATCTGTCACCTCACATTGTTACTTTTTCAAGGTGAGAATACTTAAGATCTACTCTTTGCCAATTTCAAGTATAATGTTACATACTGTACATTAAGTCTCCAGAAGTTATTCACCTTATGACTGCAAGTATGTAGTTTGCACACTTTGACCAATTTCTCAATCCCTGCCCCCCCCCGCCAGTAACCACATTTTCACTCTGTTTCTACTGTGTAGTAGAATTAGGTAGTGTTTCTCTCTTTCCGCCTGGCTTATTTTAGGTTAATGCCTTCCATGCTCACCCACGTTGCTGCAAATGCCAGGATTTTCTGCTTTTTAAAGGCTAAATAATATTCCACTGACTACACTGCACACAACATTTTCTTTACCCATCTATCAGTGAATACTTAGGTTGTTGTTCCTATATTCTGGTTATTGTGGATAATATTATAATGAACATGAGTGTGATTTGATTTCATATAGATAACTGACCAGAAGTAGGGTTTCTGGGTTATACAGTAGTTTTATTTTTAATTTGAGGAATCTCAATACTGTACTAATTTGTATTCCCAACAACAATGAACAAGGTTTCCTTTTTCTGCTTCCTCCTTAACATTTATCTTTTGGTTTTTGGAAACATGATTCTTTTCAGGGGTTGGTTTTTTGTTTTTGTTGTTGTTTGTTTTTGAGATAGGGTCTCACTTTGTAGTTCAGGCTGGCCTTAAACTCACTATGGCCTTGAACTTACAGCGATGCTCCTGCCTCAGCCTCCTGAGTGCTAGGATTACAGCTGAGTGCTGGTAACCATGATTCTAACACGTGTGAGACGGTTTAGAGTTGCACTGTCCTGATGCTGAGTGCTGGTGAGCACCTCTGCATGTACACCTGTTGGCCATTTACATGTTTTACTTGGAAAGATACCTATGTAAGTCCTTGCCCATTTTAAAAATTAAGTTACTTGTCTTTTCCTACTGCATTATGCAAGTCCTTACATACTTTAGGTACTAGCCCTTTATATAGGTATATGAAATGCAAGTATTTTCTCTCATTTTGTCAGCTGTATTTCATTTTGCCATTTCCTTTGCTATGCAGACACTTTTTAGTTTAATGTAGTCTCGTTTGTTTACAATGAAAATGACTTTTTCTTTTATTGCCTGTGCTTTTGCTGTCACATCCAAAGAAAAAATTATTATTGAGACCAATGCAATGGAGCTTTCCCATGTTTTCTTTTAGGAATCATATGGTTCCAGGGCTTACATTTAAATTTGTAATTCATTCTCAGTTGATGTTTTTGTATACAAGGACCCAATTCATTTCTTACACGCGGGTAATCCAGTTTTCTCATTTATTGAGATTATCCTTTCTGTATTGTGCATTCTTGACAATTTTGTCAAAGAGTAGTCGACCATATAACTGTGGTTGATTTCTGTACTTCCTATTCTGTCCTATTGCCTGTTACTGTGCTAATATCATACCATTCTGATTAGCTTTGTAATGTAACTTAAAATGAGGTAGTGGCCTCCAGCTTTGTTGCTCTTACTCAAGATTGCTTTTGTTATTCTGAGTCTTTTAAATAGTTTCATATGAATTTTAGGATCACTTTTTATTTCTATGAGAAATGCCATTGGAATTTTGATAGAGAGCATTAAATCTGCAGACTATTTTGGGTAGTGTGGACATTCTGACCATATTAATTCTGTGAGCAGATCTTCAAATGACTTCATGTGGACTCAGCCTCCTCTCAGAGGAGCTGTCTTCATGGTTGCCTCCTCTCAAGGAGCCCTTCAGGGTGCTTGCCAGGTCAGAGCAGTTGGCAGTTTTTCTGGCAGAGAAGTAACAGTGGGATTTGCTGCATGTGTGGCCTGCTTTGCTCAGATGTGACGGAAAATGACCAGAGAAATGAGCAGGCCCACTCCTTGCCACCAGGCAACGTGTCCATGTGGCAGAAAGGTGGCTCCTCTATGTAGTGTTAATACTTACAGAAAAGCCTCAATCCAGGGAGAAGCTAAATGGACCTGCTGTGCCCAGGATTTAGTTCTAGATCATGGTTTAGTTATCTGAGGGCCCTGCACAGAATTTTTAAGACTTGGGAGAGAGCAAAGGAGCTGTCCCTTGGTTTCTCTGTGGTCTCCACAATGTTTGAAAGGTCTACAGGAGCAGGAACAGAATGGAAAATGCACAGTGGCCTGAGACAGGCTTCAGACACTGGCTCTTCTATGTCCTGTGTCACCATGAGCAAACAGTAGCTCTGGAAGTTCTTCTGTCTGTGGATGTGGCCACAGGTCCCTGGTCTTCAGTCAGCGTTTGCTGCCTCCCTGTGGGAGGCTAAGCACCATAAGCTGTAGGGAGAGGGCTGCGAGACGCATCCGAGGCTAAGGATCCTTCACTGTCCTCAGCACAGGGGATAAGACGCCTCTCTAGGAGGCTTAGTATCCTCCTGAGTATTTCAACAAATCGTTCTTTGGCAAACAAGGCAGAGAGGTTCACCTGGAAGTGCAACTCATGTAAAATATTCACAGTTAAATGAGAGGAGAAAGTAATACTTACTATCTTTTAATAGACGAGGAAGCTGCTGCTCACAGGTGTGAAGTGACTCATCCACCTCTACCTTACTCTGCTGTATACTGGATGCCTCTACCCACTCACCCACTACCACCTCCTGGCTTCTCTACAAAAATCATCCACTCTCAGGCTCTGCCCTTTAGTTCTTTGAAGACCCAAGGAAAAGTAAAACGCAAGCACTGAAAGGAGGCAACAAAAGTAGGCAGGGGAAGCATGGAACTCTACTTGGCCCATTCTCCAGGCTGGTGTCAGAAGGTCTCCTTCCTATGCCTGACTCTCCGATAACATCACACAGTCACTTTCCACTCAGAGCTGCAAGATAGTCCACATTCCCTTGAGGCTACCTATTTCAACACCAGCCACAGCCCCTACTTGCACCAGGCACCCATCGAAGCCCAGGTGCCCTCTCCTGGCTCCAGGCCTTCCCCATACTGTTCCCGAGGCCCACAGTTTCTGCTTTGGGCACCATCTCCTACCCCTTCCAGCCTTGGCTCCCTTCCACTTATCGCAGACAACTGTTACTCTACTGACCAGACCCGCAAGCTTCCTGGGCAAAGACTTGTCT
The DNA here is from genome assembly GCA_004027295.1 of Dolichotis patagonum. NCBI lineage: Eukaryota > Metazoa > Chordata > Mammalia > Rodentia > Caviidae > Dolichotis > Dolichotis patagonum. The sequence continues at coordinate 65,241 of PVJX010004207.1, forward strand.
GAAACTTCTGCTCTGGTAAGTTCCCAGTGTCCACTTTCAAGGACCTCTATAAACACTTGCTGAATAAATGTACAGATGAAAAGGACTTTTCCTGGCATTTATACTGAGTTGTACTGTTCCTATACAGTGCTGAGGACAGAAAATAACAAGTCTTCTTCCCCTACAGTCCCTAGAGTTTAGGGACAAAAACAACATGGAACTAGGTGTGGTGGCACTCTGGCTGAGGCATAAGGATTACAAATTCAAGCTCAGATTTAGGCAACTTAGTGAATCAGTGAGACCCTATCTCAAAATAAACAAATTTAAAAAGACTGAGGATGCAGCTCATTGAAAAAGGCCTGGGTTCAATTCCTAGTACCAAAAATAAAAGCAAAATGGATCTGACAATCTCTTTAGAGAGACTAGCTTGTCCCCAGGGGTCTTCAGCATCCTTGTCACAGTTCTAGCTATGGAAAAGACCCAGGTAGGTGTAGACCATCTGGGCACTGCAGTCTTTGATTTTGATACCTTTAGCAGTTACATACACAGATGCCTGAGTGGGTGAGAAATCTCTATGTATCCTATACTCCCAATTTGGTAACACAAAAAAAATTCATCAGATTTACAGATAAACGGGAGTGTTTTGGGTGAAAAGCTAATTGGCATGTTACCTTGAATCTAAAATCACTAATTTATGCCATATGCATTTAGATATCAGAAAACTACAAGCAATACCCATAGAGTCATACTTCCAGGCACCTATTCCCACTCTAATTACAATTTGTATCTAAACAGAAGGGGTCAGCATCACACCTCCTCAGCAAACTACCGGGCTGCATGCATTTCTTTGGGCTGGGTTTTGCTTCCTTTGGCTTCTCTAATACAGCATTAAAGTGAAAACTCCCATTATGTACCCAGTCTTTGTGAAAATGGCTTTAAAATAAATACTTGGTTGAGAGAAAAGCAGCCATCACACCCAAAGCTGCTAAGAACTCCTGTGTACGGCTGTATCTGCTGAAGTATACAACTGAGGAAACCCATTAAGCCGGCTGAGGGAAACTGTCTTTCTGAGGCTATAAAGAAACTGCCTGTAAATGGAATCACGACTGTGAAACTGCAGTGTGGTGTTATATAACGTCTTAAAAGAACCATCCTGATTTCTTTTCATGGGACCAAATCTCCTCCCCAATTTCACTTGAGCCTTGTTATTTTCTTTCTTCAAACAGAAAAAAGGCTTTTAGCAAACATTATGATGCTCTGGCAGAGCAGTATGAACAGCACCACTACCCACCTGGTTTAATTTCTGTTTTCTGCTTGCATCTCTTCAAATTTTCCACTCTTGACTCATCAATGTGGAAATTCTAAGGAATCAGAAGAAAAACAGAGCTGAGAGCCAGTCATACTTTACATTGTAAAATGAAACAATCTTTTGGGAAAACAAGTTAACAATATCTGAGAACATTAAGCATGCGCATCCTCTGAGTCAGCCGACATTCAGGAATTTAAAGCATGGATTATACTCATGCAAGTGAAAGGATAGGCGGGGGAAACACTGTATAACCTCAAAAAAATGGGGAAAATGACATAAACATCTGTTAATAGGGAATGCGCTGAATTATAGTGTATTAGAATAAGAAACTGTACATTTGCCTCAAAGAACAAAGATTTCACTGTACTAACATAAAAAAAAGTACGTGCTTGGTTGTTAAAAAGTATATTGTAATGCAGCATTTGCCTGGCAAATGTGAGGTCCTAAGTTCTATTCCTGGTACCCCCCCAAATAACAACAACAAAAAAAAAACAACAAAAACAACAAAAACAACAAAACTATACTGTAAACTGGGCATGAAAATGCTTGCCTATAATTCCACAGCTTGGGAAACCAAGACAGGAGGCTGTCAAGTTGGAATGCAACCCAGGCAATTTAGTGACAGAGGGACCCTGTCTCAAAAAAAACAAAACAAAACAAAAAAAAAAAACCCTTAAAAAACAGCTGGGGATGTAATTCAGTCCAAAGACTGTGGGTTCATTCCTCAGTACAGCCAGAAAAAAGTGTATCATATAACTGCATATATTATTGCTTTAATAAAAATAGTCATAAGATTGTTTTTCTTATGAAAAAGTACAGCATTTGTAAACATATTCATTTAAAATTTTAAAGTACACAGAAAAAGGCAAACAGTAAATGACAAGAATGGTTTTCTTTGAGACTCAAACTGGAAAAAGGAAAGAAAAGACTGTACAGTACCTATTTCTGTTTTGATTGAAAACTTTTAAAGATGTATATATTACTTTAATAACTATCAAACATATTGTCTATGTAAAACTTCACATTAAGTTAAAATATCAAGAGCAGGGGAAAAAGACATTTTCAAACAAAGACTGAGCAAGTTCACCACTCACACAGACCCGAGGGAAATTGGGCTGGGCTCTGGGGGATATAACTCAGGGGTAGACTGCTTGCTTAGCACATACAAGGTCCTGGATTTAATCCCAGCACTGCCAAAACAAGGAGGACAAGGGGGAGGAGGAGGAGGAAATGGAGGAGGAGAAGGAAGAAGAAGAAGAGGAAAAAGAGAAGGAGAAGGAGGAGGAGAAAGAGAGGGAGGAGGAGGAGCAGCAGCAAAACCAAGAACAGGAGCAGGACGGATATGGGTAAGGGAAGGGGAGGGTGAGGGGAAGGAGAAGGAGAAGAAGGGAGGGTAGGAGGAGGAGAGGGGGAAGGGGAAGGGAGGAAGAAACAAAATACCGAAAACATGTGAGATTTAATAATCAATACTGAGACAAGACATCAGTAAGCATACTGATAAATTTTTTAAAGTACTAATTGAATACAGCAAAGCTAATGGGTGATAAAAACAAATCTGACAATATTATTTGATGAGAATATGGAGGAGGGAGGAGAGATCAGTTCTCTGATGAAGCTGGCCATGGTGGCACACACCTGTAATCTCAGCTGTTGGGAGGCTGAGGCCAGCCTGGAAAACTTAGTAAAATTCTATCTTGCAATAAAAAGGGCCAAGGATATACACTTCAGTGGTATAACACTTGCCTAGTATGTGCAAGATTCAATTCTTAGTACCATGAACAAAAACAAAAAAGGATCCTATTTAAGTTCCTAGATGATTCAGGAAAAACTTACAAATACTGCTTTACTTTAAATAATACACCCATGATACATATTATAGTAGTAAAGATTAAAAACAAAAAGTAGAAATAGAGTGCATAATGCCAAACCACCATGTTCTCTAGAAAAGACTATCAAAGCTGGGGAGGTAGGTCAGTAGCAGAGCACTTGGCTGGCATGTACAAGGCCCTAGGTTTGATGCCCAGCATCATAAAAAGAAAAAAGAGAGAGAATGGCTAATTTTCAACATATGTCAGTCTTTTCTCAAATTACCATATAATTTTGATTAGGTTTCCATAAAAACATCAATACATATATATTTTGAAGGAAGGAAGGAATAAAATTATGCTTTAACATTCATATGGAATAATAAATATCTATGAAAATTTGCCAGAAATAGTCAAAAATTATGAAAAATGGAGGATTTGTCTTCTGAGATAATAAAAACCTACTATAAAAATATTATAATAAAAAGATATGGTACTAACATAAGAATGCAAAAATATATCTGTGTACTAGCAAAATCAGTTCAGAAATACATACAGGTAAACTTATTCATCAAATTTCAATGTGGAAGGAAAATAATGGTTTATGTGAGAAATAGTGATAACATAACTAGAACACAACTAGACCAATACCACTTACTATACAAATACAGACCCTGAAGGGCCTGGATTAAATTAATTTAAACAATAAAAGTATTAGAAAAATAATAGGAAATGTTATAAACAAGCAGGATGGCCACATACTACGTAGAGAAAAACAGAAAATAGACATGTTTTACAATAAAATTTTTTACAATAAAAATTATATATTTTATAATAAAATAAGCAAACAATTGATTAGGAAAAATATTTGCAGCACTACTGAATTACTAACACAAATACATAAAGACCCCCTACAACTTAACTGAGAAAAACTCATAAGAAAAACAGGTGAAGGAAATTCATAGAAGAGAAAAATAAAGTGGCCAGTTAACAAGACACATGTTCACTCTCACCAACAGTGAATAATACACAAACTAAGCAAACTGTTAGACACCATTTTCCCCATCAGCCTTGCCACAAAATAAAAACAGTAGAGACAGAAGAAGGAGAGGAGATGGGGGAAGAGAATACCTAATATTGGCAAAGATCTGAGGAACTGCAAGGGCTCATATATCATGGAGTGTAAATTGCTACAACATTTTATAAAATAGAACAGTATTACTTATTACAGTGTCAAATACAAACGCTCTTTGACTCAGTGATACTATTTTTGAAAGGTAATCTACAGAAATAAAAAGCACCAAGAGTACCACATGCATGTAAGGATATTCAATGCAACAGTGTTTTTAGTGGGAAAAAGTGTCTTAGCCCATTTTCTGCTGCTGTAAGCAGAATTCCAGAGACTGGATACTTTATAAAGAGATGAGAGTGATTTTGGCTCGTGCTTCTGAAAGTCCAAGAGCATGGCACCATCTTCAGCTTGGCTCCTGGTAAAGTCTTGAGGGTAGTGGGTGGAATGGAAGGTGCACACAGGAGAGAGGGAGGGGACAAAAGAGCGGCCTGCTTTACCAACCTGCCATGGAGAGAGCTAACAGATCCCGCCAGAACTCCACCCGTAGGAAGACACTAACACTGCTCCGAGGCTCCACCTCCCAACCCTGCACACTGGCAATCAAATTCTGACATGAGTTTCAGCAGGGACAAACCACATTCAAACCACAGCAGCCACAAAGATAAACATCTGTCAAAGCAGAAATGGCTGAATGTATTGTGGTACTTCTAGATCTATAGGCCTGATACTATTTAAAAGAGTGATACATATACCTACTGGTGATATTTCACTAGGAAAAATAAATTGCAAAGTAATTGATAAAGTATGACCCCCACTGTGACAAAACAACCACATACACAACTAAACTATATATCCACTTAAAAAGAAGTTTAGGCTAGGTGTGGTGCATGCCTGTAATCCCAGCACTCAGGAGGCTGAGGCAGGAGGGTCACTACAAGTTCAAGACCAGCCTTGGCTACATAGTTCAAGACCAGGCTGAACTACATAGGGAGACACTGCCTCAAAAAACCAGTAAATGAATGAATAAATGAGTGAATGAGTGAGCTTGGGAAAGACTGGAGGGACATTCACCAAACTAATGATACTGGTTACCTCAGAAGAATACAAAAGGGGTAATGTGAAGCCTGTGAAAGGTTTTCAGCAGAGCTGGCACGACTGCATCTATATTTCAAAATAAACTAGACAATCAAAAAAAAAAAGAAGAAGAAATAGGGGTTGTAGGGGGAGGAGGAGATTATAACTTTTTCTTTAAATATTTTCAAATCGTTTAGTTAGGAGTATGAAGATTACCTAAGGGGAAAATTAACAAAATACTAAACATTGGAACAGAGAAAGAATATTAGTAAAATATGTTACTACAACCTATTTATTTAAATGAGATATTAAATCACATTTATTGTCATATTTATTTCTTTTTGATCAAAATAGAACAGGTCTTCTACCAACAGTTTTGAAAGTTATAAGCCAAATTTAAAAAAAAAAAAGCTCATGGGGGCAAAGAAACTTTACTTGAAACAATGTCCCCCTTTAAAATCCAAAAGCAAGCCTAGAACCTTCTCTCCCTTCTCCAAAGGCAAGGGCATCCACTGCTGGGAATGGCTGTGTGCTGGGAAGTAGACCCACAAACCACAGCGCCTCCACTCACTGGCCGGCTTCTCCAAACAGGCACTCTGGGTTCTGGAGGGCACAGGGCCAGAAATCCAGATAAGAGAAATGGGATAGTTTGTAAATTATTTGGATGGAAACAAAATGAAACGAAAGAGGAAAGGAGCAGAATAGCACTCATAACAGGCTCCCGAAAGAAGCAACTTATGCTTGAATCTGCCATTTCAAAATTCCCTGGAAGATCTTCTGCTCTCCCCTGATGGAAGGCTTTGCTTTTATTTCACAGATAATAAATAATGCACTGAAGTAATATTGCCCATTTTACAGGCCTTCATATTTTGCAAAGCATAGTGTATGGCGGCCACCTCACCCTGGTCCACTCTTGTTTCTAATCCATTCTCCAACAGCAAGAATCCTCTACAAAGGCCCACCTATCACCTTGCCTGGCACCAGGATATATTAGGTGCTCAGTGAACACTGACTGAACACATAAAAATTTTATTGACGTGAACTTAAGGCAGGGCTCAAATGTTACTGCTCCTCTTTCTGAGGCTTTCCATGGCTCTCTGTGCCTCTCTGGGACACATTATCTGTGTTAGAGTCATCTGAGTCTTTTCCCCTCATGAGACCATGAGCAATTAAGTCTTATTTACCTTGATATTGCCCACAGCACTTTGCACAGAGAAGAATTCATGAACAGTGCAGGCAAGTACACATGGAGGTAGCAGCCCTCAACCAGCTGGCTGTTCCTCCTGCTCTGTGGACCACAGCACAGGATACCAGCATCTTCATGGCATGCAAACATATCTGAGACTTCCCAGGAAGAAATTAAGACTAGGCTAAACCTAAAGTTCAGTGGCATCGTGTGGGTTAGAGGATGGGCAGAGAGGGACCTATTCAGAAACCACAGAAATGAAATCACTGGGTGGTGCTTTAAGTATGTTTTTTGTATTGTCTAGATTTTCTTCCTTGAGTATGTTCTAATTTTGTAAGCAGGAAAAATGCCCACAATAGACTTTATAAAAACAAACCAAGAGAAAATTCAGTGGGAATTTTAGACAACAAAATCACTCATCCCTATGTTTCCTTACTACAGTTTGAGGCTCCCAATTCAGGTCCCTCCCAGGCGGGGGCCCCTGCATTTTGCAAGCAAGAGTTCTCTCTACTGCTCTGCGGCACAGGGGACAGGAAGGTGCAAGGAGGAAGCCCTTCCACCATCGCAGTAGCTCTCAGCTCTCCCAGTGCGAACGCTGGCAGAGCGCTCAGCCCCAGGAGCCGGAGAAGAGCGTAGGAGTAATGAAGTAGTGTAAGATCGGGGCTCGCTAGATGTGATCCACTGCCTGGCATTCTGCAGCCCTATGCAAGCTTCTCTTGTACAGCTCTTCACATGCCACAGTAATCATTCTCTCACCTGCCACCTCCCCGATGCACAGAGAACACCACAAGACCAGTGGCTGCTTCTTTCTAATCACCCTATTTCTGTAGCCCAGTGCTTAATACAAGAAGGCTCTTAACACATATTTGAACTCAGGGCCTCACACATGTGAGACAAATGCTCTACCACTGATCTATATCCCAAGCCCTCAATTCATATCCACTGAATAGCAGAGACCACACCTATAAAGTACTACACATTACAGATGCAGGACTCTAGGACATAGAAAGAATGCATTAGCCACCAGATCCTTCATTTCCTTTGTGGCTTAAAGATCCATTATTCAGTCCTAAAGAGTCAAGTGGAAGCCAGTAATTTCTTGGAAGACTAACAAAGCTTCTTTTAATGTTGAGAAATGTAGGCTTTCTCTGGTAAGAATGGATGCATTTTAATCTGCAATTCAGAATCACTTGGCATCATAGCTAACTGTAGCTTCCAAAGAAACTACTCCTTGAAGGAGTGATGCTCAACGTCTTCATATGGCATTGTTGAAGGATTTCCAGGAGACAGTGAGCTCAGTCTTGGGCGATATTAATAACCTGTTTCCAAGGTGCATGTGTGAGGCATGCCACTGGCAAATGGCAGGGCCCACAAGGCCCAAGCACCATCTTTGCAGAGCTTCACCTCCTCACTACCACCTTAGCAAGATGATGACTTTTTAATTACCAGCACCTCAAGATCTTGGAGGTCTGGATGAGGAGGAGCAGGTGCCAGCTTCCTACTGCCCAGGTCCATGGCTGCTTCCATGGTAGCAACACTCCACCTTCAAAGGGCTTGATTACTGGGGAAAGTTGCAGCTTAAAAATATGCCAAGGGGCTGTGTGAACTCTCCTCTAACCTTAAAAAAACACATCCTTCCGAGGATTAGGGTTTCTCGTGGCTTTAAAGATAAAGGGCCCTGGGCTGGGGGCATAGTTCACCAAGAAGAACAAAAATAAAGAAGGAAAGTAAGGAAGAAAGGCAGGCAGGCAGGCAGGCAGGCGAGAGAGAGAGAGAGAGAGAGAGAGAGCGAGCAAAAAAGAAAAAGAAAGAGAAGGAAAGGAAAGATAGACAGATAGCAGATAGATGACCCTTTGATTGACACCATGGCTATAGCCATCTTCTCCTTGCAGCAGTAGCAGCCTTAGAGCAGGTAGCACTCACACCCAGGGTGGGGCACCCTTAATCCTAGCATCGCATCCTGAATCAATCCCAGCATCACATTCTTGACTCCAGCATCACACCCTAGAACCAGCCACCTCCAAATAAGTTCTACCTATGATGCATGAGGCTTTGGGGGGACATTTAGATACATAATGCTTCCCAAGTGTGCATGCTTTGTGTGCACGTAAGCACACACATATACACAATCACTGAGACCTTCCCCCTCTATCTTCAGAAACGCTAAACTTGGGGGAAAAACATAAAATTTCACAAGTAACCTAATACTTCCAGTTTTATGTCCTCTTTTAATTGGCATACAGATACCAGGTTTTAAGTTTTGTCCTCTCATTTTGTTGTTTTTTTTTTTTTTTTTGGTACCGGGGATCGAACTCATGACCTCACACTTGCCAGGCAGGCGCTTAAGCCACGGAGCTAAATCCCTGGCCCTGTCCTCTCATTTTGGTACAAATGAGGAAACTGAGATCTGGAGACGTCACACAATTCCCTGGGTGATCTGTGGTAGTCCTTTCTTTTCTTTTCTTCCTTCTTTTTTTTTTTTTTTTTTTTTTTTGTGGTGCCAGGGATCAAACCAAGGGCTTCACATATGCTGCCAAGTATTCTACCACTGAGCTACATTCCCAGTACTGCTTTTGCTTTTCAAAGCTTACGTATTTCTCCTTTAACTGTAACTTTTCAAATATATTTAGCCTGCTAAGTGGGGAAACAGGCCACAGCATCCTGCAAGCTGCCTCAAGCCACCTGAGAGCCTCAGCTCTGGGACCCACAGGGCAGGGTCCTGCGGCAACAAGGCCCTCCTCTCCCTGCACAGTGGCTTGCTTCATCCCCATTCCTGAAAACAGATACCAATAAACACAACGCCGCTAGGCTTACACAGTCTGTCTGTTTGCTAGGCATAACGGCAAATGTTAAAAAGAAAGCAAAAAAAGAATCACGAAGCCAAAGTTAAAAGTTTCTGCTCCTTTCCATTCTGAAGTTCTCCACACTGCTTCCGTGGTCTGTGAAATAGCAGCCTCATGAAGTCTAACCACGTATGTACCTGAAATCTAACATAGCGAGTTCAAGTTTGTGGGAAGACTGTGGAGAATTTTCACTTTCAAAGACATCTCTTCGCAGAAGGTATAAAAATCTTGCTACTAACTTTGTAATTTAAAAAATTAAGTTTTACAAACTCCGATTTCTAAGAGAAGACTTACTTCTTCACCTATGTTTGGGGGACAGAACTGCTTTTATGCCAGGTATGTGGTACAAACCTGTAATTCCAGTACTCTGGGAGGTTGAAACAAGAGGATTACAGGTTCAAAACTAGGGCCGTGGATTTAGCTCAGTGGCTCAAGAGCTTGCCTGGTAAGTGTGAAGTTGTGAGTTTGATCCCCGGCACACACACACACAAAACAAAACAAAACAAAACAAAACAAAAACAAGTTCAAACCTAGGCTGGGCAACTAGCAAGACCCTGTCTTGAGATAAAAATAAAATTTTTAAAAAGCGCTGGAGATGTAGCTCACTGTGAAGGCCCTGGGTAAATCTCCAGGAACTTGGGGTGGAGGGAGGCTTCTTTTAAAGCTCCAGACACTCTATCAAAGTTCTTGGGTTAAAAAAGTAAACCAGCATTAGAATGGAGCCCATCTGTGCTGAGAGGCTCCACTTCTAGCCCTAGGCAATTTCAGAGAAAGCTATAATTTAGAGCAAACTCACGTATATCATAATACAAAAATAGACCCTCTGCGACCAACGGGCTGGAAAGCAAGTTCTCCAGAGAGCTCTGCGTCTCCCTGGCGCTGCGGGTGGAGCGTTGGTACAATGCTACTCACAGGAGCAAAGTTTCCTCCAAGTCCAGATGTCCCGTCACAAGTGAAGGTAAAGTTAAGAAATCAGGATTCTAGATGTGTAGTCCAGACCCACAGCGCAGGCAGCAGTCTCTCTTGGTCTTTCCGTCTCGCTGTGTCTCCTAAATGAAAAGCACTTCGAGGTTTTAGTGGGTGTTTCCCACGTCTTGGGCCAAGTAAGTCCCCATTTGTTGTAATCCAATGCTCAGCCTGATGATGTCAACCACTCAACTCACTCGCTCAATTTCCACCTCTCTGTCCACGGGAGAGATCCATTTCCTTTGCACAATGAGCCAGGGGCTGTAACTCACCCCATGCCCTTCACATTTGCCTAACATCCTTCCTTCAATTTTCAACCCTGTGGCACTAGTGACAAAAGGCTTTCTATCAACTCACTCACCGAGACTCCCGGCATAGATCCCTCTGCTTTTAATAACTGATGACAAGGCTATCTAGTTTGCTGTGCTGTTTTAATGTGTTATATTAGAGAGAATATCTTCACCCTGTGCTGTGTTCATTGTTTTTCTGTCTTCCCAACTCTCCAGGTCTTTACTTTTTCCAGTTCCCTAGGTAGATGCTAGGCAAGCACAGGAGTCTGTCCCTCAGGAGGAAGAGGACAAGCCTCCAGGGAAACAGCAGTAGTCTGTCATCTGAGGCATTGGTCTTGGCCACCCCCTCAAAGCAATGAATGGTTTCAAGCAAGTCATCACCCAAATCTGGACCTTGGTTTCCTTATCAGTAAAATGATGGCCTGAGTGTCTTCCCCTTCTGGAATTCCATGACCAAAACCAGTTCTGGGAGCTTATGCAGGTACGGGGCTCCAAGGACAGCTCCTTTAAGTCCCTTTAGGATGGAGCTGAAATGTTTCTCTGGGAGGAAACTCAAAAGAATTCACTGAAACAGTCCCACGGGATCAAAAAGAGGCAACATAAACTACTAGATAAGATAAACAAGAGAATTTAACTGTCCTTAGGGACCCACAAGGAACAGCAGTGGAGAAGAAATAAAAACATCTTGCAGTGGCTGAGGGTGCTACAGTGTAGACATGCAAACCTCTCCACTCTCGCGTACAAGGGAAGCAGTGAGACATACATCGAGCATGAGCGTCATTCAGGAGTCAAAGATACAGATTTGTGTCCTGGGTGACTTATCTCTCTGAACTTCAGTTTTCTTAACTGTAAAATGGGATACATGTGCTGCCTTCTCAGGACTGTGAGGAGTAAATAATACATGTAAGGGAACTGAAAGTACTTGGCATATATTGTACTAAAAAAACCGAATAAATAAATGTTAACTCTCATTGCTGTACACTATCACATCCGACTCTCATAACTCCCCTAGGAGAATTAGGTGGCCAGGGGCTACATGATTAATCTCTCTTTCCCGGGAAGGAAAATGAAACAGAGAAGTGACACACAGTTCAAAATGAAAGGGCCAGAATTAGATATTGAGACTCATAACTCCTAACTAGGTCACCACACATGCCAATTCTCTTTCTCAAAATGGTTATTCCACCCCGCCTGGTGAAGGAAACACTTGCAGTCTCTCAGTCAGAGGGTGCACTCACTTGCCAAAACCTTGGGTGGCCTAAAGCCAGGCTGGCTTCAACTGCCTTCCCCAAAAAGGGCAGATTTGATATCTGTTAAAGTTATTTTGATGAGGATGAGAAGTTAAGACTGGAGCTCTGCTAGGAAAGCAGGTTTTGTCATGTTTTTGTTTCTTGGTGGTATTAGAGACTGAATCCAAGGCCTTACACATACCAGTCAGGTGCACTAACCAAGTACTTTTTTTAAAAATCTTAGATTTTTCTTGATTGTACTTTGCCTTTTGAGACAGGGTCTCGCTGTATAGTTCAACCTGTCCTTGAACTCACTATGTAGCCCAGGCTGGTTTTCAATTTGAGGTGATCCTCTTGCCTCAGCCTCTCAAATGCTGAGATTATAGGCATGTGCTACCACACCCAGCAAAAAAAAAAAAAAAAAAAAAAAAAAAAAAAATCTTTGATTTTGAGACAAGGTCTCGCTAAATTGGCTAGAATGGTCTTGAACTCTTGCTACGATTTAGATCTGGGGTGCCTCCTAAAAGCCTCATGTGTTTGTCAGTTGACTGGTTTGAGGTGTTTTTTTCTTTTTGAGACAGGTTCTTCCTTTATGTTCCAGGCTGGACTTGAACTCACTAAGTAGCCCTGTTTTTTTAGGGGTGTGCTGGTGCAGGTCTATTAATCCCAGCTACTGTGCTTGGGGGACTGAGATGGGTGGATTATGAATGTCGTAGTCACTTTCTTGTTGCTAAACAAAGTATCTAACATCTACAATTTAAAGGAGTAGAGGTTCCAGGTTGGCCTGGAACTCATGGCAATCCTCTTGCCTCAGGCTCCTGAGTACTGGAAATCTAAGCATGCACAACCACATCCTTGTGGAAGGTGACTGGCTCATGGGGGCGCTATGGCTGACTTACTGTGAAGCTTGGTTGGAGGTGGGTCACTGGGAGCTCCTCTACTGTGTTTCTGGCTGCCAAATATAAGCAGCTTTCTTCCCCACCTGACCCTTCCTGCCATTTCTGCATTTGAGCCTGCCCACCATGAACTGAAACTTCTTGAAACTGTGACCCAAACCAAACCTCTACTCCTTTAAATTGTAGATGTTAGATATTTTGTTTAGCAACAAGAAAGTGAGTGTGACATTCATAATCCACCCATCTCAGTCCCCCAAGCACAGTAGCTGCACCAGCACACCCAGAAAAAACCAGTTCTTTATAGGTGAGAGCAAAGCTGTGGCAGTTTATAACTTACCAAAATTTTAATTATTCTAGAAAACTTTGGGGCTTATCAGGAAGGGCCCAAGCAAACAGGTTCTATTAGGAGGTTTTGCAGTGTAAAGGCTTTTGAGCAAGTGGGTAGACTGTCATGGAATAAAAACTGCCAGCCTCAAGTACAGTCCCCTCCCTGGCAGCAGTCAGCAATTAGGAGAGACTAGAATTCCTTCTGGTCCCTGGGCCTTCCTCCACCTGTAGATGACCTTGGGCAAGCTGTTTAACTTCTCTGTACCTTGGTTGCCCAATGTAAGGTACAATACCATTTGTCTTATAAAGTTGTTATATGGATTAAGTGCCTAGCACACACTCGTAAATTCAAAATTTGGGCATGGTGACACATACCAGTAATCCCAGCTATTCTGGAGGCTGAGGCGGGACGATAGAAAGTTCCAGGCCATCCTGGGCAACTTAGCAAGACTCCATCTCAAAATAAAGAACAAAAATGGCTAGAGATCTGGATGTGGTGGCACACACCTGATATTCCAGCACTCAGGGGGCTGAAGCAGAGCATCACCATTAGTGTGAGGCCAGCCTGAGCTACATAGTGGATTCAAGGCCAGCCTGAACTACACAGTGAGACCACGTCTCAAAACAAGAGGAGGTTCTGGAGATGTCGTTCGATGTTTCCTGGGTTTAACCTGCAGTACCACCACTACCACCCAACAAAACTTGCACAAGTAAGGTGTGATGTCTTAGCAGTAAAGATACTATTTATAATTATGATTCAGGGTCACCATCCACTGTCCTGATGATGATGTGACAAGGATGATGATGTGACATGGCAATAAAGCCAAGGATGTTGGAAAGTCAAAAGAAACGCCCTGTATTTCTCCAGAAGGTCAGATTGAGTAATGAACAAAGCCCCACTGAAAAATGTCAGGCACATTCTCAGCAGCAACACTCAGCCTGGAGGGCTGGAGGTCAGAGCCATTGTTCGGCTGTGCTTTTATTCCAAAAGTCAGAGTGGGGAAATGAAACTAGGCCTTTGAGAAGGGTCAGTTTACTGACATCACCCTCAGTGCTTTGAATCATGTTTTGTTAGTTGAACAAAGATAACAGTAAGGAGCCCATTCATAAAACACTCATTTTCTCAAAAACATGCACTTTGTAATACTTGCCTTTCAGACTGAATAATTCTACATCTGTGACAGAATCCTCGAAGAGAAAACCTGACATCCATCAGCACACTCATTTGTATCACAATTGACAGCAGTGGACACACTGTACACCCCGGCCAATCTGCTGAGCTCTCTATAAATGCCACTTCACTTAATCCTCACAGTGATCAGCTGCATGAGATAGGATTAATATTCACACCTTACAGCTATCGCAATACATGCACCAAGGGGCTGACTGAGCTACTCAAAAGCCACAGTGCAGGTGGCAGAGTTTGTGGTCTAACTCAGGGCTATTTGGTGGCCAAGCCTGGGTCCCTGGGTCCTCACTGCTGTCTTATTTTTTCCGTCCTCTGTACTGGGGATTAAATTGAAGGCCTTCACACTGGGAAGAGGCCCCAGGCCTTTATATAATTTTGTATTGTGAGATAAAATCTCATTAAGTTGGTCAAACTGGGTTTGAATGGTGATCCTCCTGTCTCAGACTCCCCAAATGCTGGGATTACAGGCATGCACTACCTACCAAAGGACTTCCCTAAAGGAGATCTGGCTGTGCGCCACACAGAGTGGTATGGGCTCAATGTGAGGACAGAGGAAATGAAGGAAACTGATGCTTACATGTGCAGAACTGGTCCCGGGTGCTCAACGCAAATCTGTCCTTAATTCCATATCCCCGCCCTAGCCTGGCAAGGGCTCTCTCCCTCCTCTGAATTTCCCCAGTACTATTTCTCTCCTAAGAACCTTATATTTTTCTCCTCTGAGATATATTTCTATCTGGGCAGGTCTTGCCCCTTTGCTAGAATTTGAGCTTCTTATAGAAAAGATTTGTGTCAATTTAGTAGTATTTTGTACATGATGTGAGACACTTTTTAGCATAAGAAAATCATCAAATGAAAAAAAATTTTTCCTGAATGTTTACCACTTGCCAGGTAATGGCCTAACTGCTTTACATAAATTACCTCATTTTGTCCCCACACATACTATGAGGAAGGTACAACTCTTACCTCCACTTGACACCAGAGGAAAGTGCAAACACAGAATCAATCGAGTTGTTCAGCTAGTAACTGACAGGTACCTTTTCAAAGCAAGCATTTGAATGAATAAATTCTGGTTACCCAGACCCACTGTCTCAGATTAAAAGAGCTGTAAAGTGCAATTAGCTCTTTGCACTATCAAAGATAGGCTGCAGTTTTCATGACATTTCAAAATCATTTCTCCACTGCTATAAAGCTAGAGATTCCACACTGACAAATGAGAAACATGTTAGCTGAGATTCAAAAGATAGATAGGTGAAGTTGGAAGTTCTACAGAACCAGAGGCAAGACAGCAGGCTCTTTAAATTGCATGAACTGCTTGGGGTGATCTAGCGCTTTTTAAGAAGGTGGCCTCCTTCCTCTGACTTCTTAAATGCCCTCAGTCTAATTGCCAGTCCTGCTCCCACATCCTAAAGCAAAGTACCCCTTCCACTGGTACAGAGTTCCAGGAGCTTCTCAGGCAGGGAGAGCCCTATGTGGCAGACAATCAATTCCAGAGGAAATAAAAAAGAACTCTTCCATTACTGATTATGAATGGCCAAAAAATGTATCACAGGGTATCTGAAGAAAATCAACAGCATGACAAGAACTAAAATAAAGAGAAAACAGATCCTATGAAGTAAAAGGAAATGTGGACAAATGAGAACCTTTGAAAACATTTCTCATGTCTTCAGAGATCTGAAGATGCTGTGCCCATCAAGCACAAAGGGTATAAGGTGACAAAAATGAGCTCGTGGGAATTAACTATGAATACTGAAATTAAGGACTGAGTAAAAGAATTGGAAATTAAGAAACGAGAAATCTTTTACAATATATGGAGAAAATACACAGAGGATACAAAAGGATAGAAAGCAACAATCCAGGAAGTTTAACTTGACCCTAAATAGGAATTCCAGGGAGGAGAAAAGAGACAACAGGAAAGTATCTAAGCAATTATAAAGAAAAATTCTCAATGCTAAAGGAAGACATAATTTTCCCAACTGAAAAACCTAAAAAAGGCTTAGTAGGATCACACCTAGACAAAGCCTCCTAACCTTGAAGATTTTAAAAGGAGAAAAGGCTAAAAATTTCCAGGAAGAACAGATTGTTTCAAAAGTAAACAATCAGAGTAGAGGCCGAGCATGGTGGTACATCCCTATAATCCTAGCACTTGGGAGGCTGAGGCAAGAGGATCGCTGTGAGTTTGAGGCCTGCCTGATCTATAAAGTAAGTTCAAGGCCAGCCTAAAATGCATAGTGAAACCCTGTCTCAAAAAGACCAAAAAAAAAAAAAAAAAAAAATTCAGAGCAGTTATCAGATTTCTTATCAGCATTACCAGTACATGAAACTGCTTTCCAAGAAAAAAGTTTTGAAGAAAACTGATGTAGAACTTAGAATTCTATACTCGACAAAGGCAAAAAAAAAAAAAAGTTTTTTCATGAAGACTGATATAGCATGTACTATTTCTGACCCAGAGAACACACTTTGCTTCAGTGAGGGTTTCAATTCAGTTTTCTGAATTAAACTAAAGTAAAAAAGATTCAACAAGCAGGGGGTGAAAGAGACGCCAGGTGATGCTGAAGACAGCTGTGGACACTGAGCATGGCCACAGGCCTGGACAGGACCAGTCCAATTAGAGCAGGAGGCAGAAGCCCCCAGGAAAACAAGTGACATTCCCTGACAGAGTTGATAAAAACGTTACAAAAAATCTATGAGAGAGCATGGAGATACACTGCAGCAAGGAACAGAAAAACTAAGCACGTTAAAGGATAAACTTGTTAAGTCCAGGAAAAATAGTCACACAGGGAAAAAAATAATTAGAATGTTACTAGCTCTGCAGTAACAATCCTGAAACACTATAAAAACAGACACAAATTTGACCAACACCTGTGAAATGGAGAAAAGGAAAAGGAGGAGTATAAGTGGTGCTGTGTGCTTCTAAAAACACTACAGCCTTACACGTCATCTCAGGAAGTCAACAGGTAATGTCGGAAATGGACAAGTCAACAAAGAACAGTATAAAACGTGTGGCTTATTTGGATCTGACTGGAACAAAATATATTTAGGCTAACTGCAGAGTTTTGCTAGTAATAAAGGATTTAAAAATATTCTGTGTGTAATCAACAGTAGAAGACAATGTTAAAAAAAGAAAAAGAATTCTCAGAGTTGAGAGTAGCTCAGTGGTAGAGCACTTGCCTAGCACACATGAGGCCCTCGGTTCTATCCCCAGCACTGTGGGAAGGAAATGGGGAAAGAAGGTAATGTTATTTCAAGAAATGGAATAAACACCAAAAGAAGTAAAAGTAGAAAAATAAAATGGCTGCCTCACAATGAGAGGAAAAGCAAGCGACTCATTCCTTTCTGGACACAGCTGTTTTTTAAAACATGCATATATTGCTTTGATCTTTAAAATTCACTACCAGTTATTGCAGTCAAGTTTCACATGGGCTATTTGCTAATCTCAACATCTATAAACAATGTTTCTTCAGATTTAGACTCTTAAATCACCTGAGTATCTCCACATTTAACTCTTTTGCACCATCTGTCAGTGAGGTACATATACTTATTTCTAATCCTTAGAACACTCCTGCAAGACAAATATTGATACTCTCACTCTACAGATGAACAGACCGAGGCTGAAAGCCACTACATTTGTTTGGGATCACAGAGCAGGCCATGCCCCGGCATGACTAAAGTACAAGCCCTTTCCACTACCCCACTTCTCCTTCATATTCCACTCATCTAGTATAATACAGAAAGTATTTTTACATCCTTTTTTCTTATCAACCCCAAGAAACAGGACAGACAGAACTATGCTTATCTGACAAATGAAACTAAAGAAAAGTTAGGTATCTTGACCAAGAATTCAGGCTTCCTGATCTTTAATCCAGTATTCTTTCTGCTGTACCTTATCATCTGTCTCTCTGACAACAGAATGTCAAATTAATCATCACCTCCTAATGAACCTTTGGTGCTAGAGTCACTGTAAATGAATGTAGCTGAAGCAGGACTCTGTGTGTGTGTGTGTGTGTGTGTGTGTGTGTGTGTGTGTTTGCGTGTGTGTGGGGGGGGGATTAGTATTAATACTAATAAACCACAGAACGTCCTCAGTTGCTTCACTGTCAGAATTTTGCCCGAGTCCTCACAGGGACTCTGAAAATGCCAGCAGCTGGCCTGGCCCTCCTGCCATACCGCAGATCAGCTGCTGGCACAGGCGGCTCACAGCAACTCTAACAAGCAGTGCTACTCTTTTGGGTTCCAAAAAAAAGAAATGAGTGGTGGGTGCTTCTGCTCTGAAAAGACTCGTCTGTGCCTCCTAAATTTGCTTTAGTTGACGGCCATGTGGCCCTTGGGCTTTCAACAGTTGCAGGGAATCTTAGCCCTATGCAAGTTTAGACAGCCCTCCAGCAGGCTGGCAAGGAGGGCAAGGCAAAAGTGGGGAGCTACGAGGGTGAGCACCTGATTCCAGAGCATCTCAAGTCCCGTGCTGAGAAGCAGTCCAAGACTTGGGCACAAGTGCCTGGCCTTGAACCTGGCGTGGGAGGCTGCTCCCAGCCTGTTCTGGCATGTGAATAATGGCCAAGCAGCAGCTAGGGGGAAGAGGCTGTTTACTTGAGTTCAAGCTATTTATAGCATCAGCAATCTGCACATATTTGGATGACAAATCTCTGGCTTCAAGTGAGCTGCATTTGCTCCTGGACAATTTCACTAAACACATTCCCTCCCCACGCCGCCCCCATGCCCCTCACTGACATACACTGCCCTCAGGATGCTTTATTTAGGTTTCTGAATTTTAAAAGATAAAAAGAAGTCATGATTTAAGAGCATGTGACTTTTAATCAATTCATCTACAAGTCTGAATTATACAGTATTTTCTTTAAGATTTGAATCAGAAAAGAGGGAGGAGAAGTATAATGGTGCTGTGTGCTTCTAAAAATGCTAACGCCTTACACATCATCCTAGGAAATCAACAGGTAACACTGGAAACGGAATAATTCATATTCATAATTCACAGAAGTTTATGTAGGATGATAAGAGGCTTCAGAACACATCCACAGACAATAAGCAATCACATGCACATTTCAAACAAACAGCAGAAGTTGTATGACTCACCAATCTGGGGGCGGAAGCAGTTTGTCCGTGAAGGGGCTCACCAATGCCCCCTGCCCTCACTGCATGCGACACAGTGGGAGGGTTGGCCTATGACCAAATGAGGTGCAGAACTTTCTGCAGGTTTAACTCATCAAAGATGGTACAGCCTTACCAACGAATCTGTTTGGAAAAACCAGCCCACTACTAAATGCTGTCTTACTTTTATAGCAAAGAAGTATTAGGCAAAAATGGGCATTTCCTAATTCTGAAGAGAGAAAAATGTTGTTTACCAACAGCTAGGTTGACTAAAGTGTTGGAGGCCTTCATCCCTGTCACACCATATAGGCAGGAAAAGGGGAAAAGAGGGAAGGGAAAAAGGCCAGCAGGTGAAGAGAAAGGTAGGGTGGTGGGCAGTGCTGGACAATTAGTTCAGGAAGCGGGAACAGAAGGGATTCTTCAGAAGAACTGGCGTGTTTCCTTATCTTTGCCTCCTGCTAATGAATCTCATTCAAAGACAAATGGAAAGGTCCCTAAAACAATCTTTCTGCAACCCTCTTATTTCTTCTCACCCCCACTCCCCAGCCCAGGAAATGAACAATGGCTTCACACCAGCACAACAGGCAAGCGCCCTACTACTAAGATAGATAGATAGATAGATAGACAGACAGACACAGACAGACACATATATACACACATACATATTCCACCCTTAAGGTAACATCAGGAGAAAAGTGCTAGTCAAAGTGAAGGAAAGAAAAGTGTGAATACACACAGGGAACGTGAATGATTTAAAAATCTTTTACAGGTCAATTTGCCAGTAAACAAACAAAAAAAAAAAAAGTGGGGGGAGGGTTCTGGGGATTGAACCCAGGGCCTCAGACACGAGAAGCACATATTCTACCTCTGAACTAAATTCCCCACCAACAACATTTTTAAATTTTTTTTCTTGTTGATAGTGTTGGGGATGGAACCTAGGGCCTCACTCATGCTAGGTAAGCAGTCTACACTGAGCATCCCTGGTCTAACATAGCACAATCCTATGAAATTTTCCAGGAATTCTAGGAGTATCAGAATATCTTTGCCATTCAGACCTTAGCTAAAATGTTGCTTCTTCAGAAAGACTTTCCCAATCCACACAACTGAGACAACCACCCATCTAGCTGTCACGTCACTTTAACTGTCTGCACACTGATGGTTTTCTTGTTCATTCTTTTACTGCCTGTCTCTCATTGCTACCTCCCTGCTCCACATTAAGATGTCAGCTCTGTAAGAAGAGACGTGGTCTATCTTTTATAGTGCTCATTGTATATCCTAGACACTAGATGGAGAGATTACACGAATCATCTCATTTAGTCCTCACAGCATAAGAAGTTTCTATTATCATTCCATTTTAGAGATGGGCAAACCAAGGCACAATCTGTCTGGTGGCCAGTAAATGGTAGTTGGGAACTGAACACTTGTGTGTATGACTACAAAGTGCATGCTCCTAATGACCTCTCTTGAAGCAAATCAGAAGTTTAAATATGCACACTTTTTGTTTTAAGACAGGTTCTTGCTATGTAGTCTAGGCTGGCATTGAATTTGTGATCCTCAGCCTCTGTGTGCTGGGATTACAGGAATATACCACCATGCCAAGCTCCTAAATGTACACACCTTTTAATCAAGCAATTATAGTTGTGGAAATTTATCACACAGAGATAATCAGACAAGAACACATAGACAGTTTATTTACTGCATACTGCTTATAACAGTAAATAATGGCAATATGGTTAGGCGAGTCACCAGTTAGCTCCAAGACTTGAGTTTACTTTGTGATAAAGTAGGGGCCCCTGCCTCAAAGACTCTGAGGAGTTACTGTTTGCTGTTGTTGCTGTACGCATTTTCATTTCTGATTTTTTTTTTATCGGTACCGGGGATCAAACTCACAACCCCGCACTTGCAAAGCAGATGCTTATGCTGCTGAGCTAAATCCCCAGCCCACTTTTTCATTTTGGAAGGGATATGTCCTGTACCAAATTGCTGATGTGTCCTCTGGACAGTGGAACCACAGGGAAGTTTTATCACTAAACTGTGCACTTTTCATCCTGCCCTAACTTTAATGTTTGCTTTGTTTGGGGAGAATTTTATTGTTGTTGTTGTTCTTTTAAAAATGCAGCAGCATATATACTAAAAAATGCATTATTAATGCGTAGGCATCAAAGATAAAGGTATTACTCTTATGAAAATACAGGATGAACAACCCATACCAAAAAAAGAAAAGATTATTAGTGAGACTTAGTGGCACTGACCTATACTCTCCAGCTATGTGGAGGCCTAAGGCAGGAAGATCATAAGTTCAAGGCCAACCTGGGCAATTTAAGAAGACCCTGTCTCAGAAAAAAAAGTAAAAAAAGGTTAAAGATGTAGCTCAGTGTTAGAGTACTTGCCTAGCATGTGTAAGGCCCTGAATTTGATCCCTAGTACCACTAAAAAACAAAAAGCAAAAATAAAACTGAAGGAACTTAGAGAAGAAAATGGAAAATATTTAACTAATGACACAGAAACGGACGGAAAGTACTTTAGTGTAAACCTCAAAATAAAAGTGTTCCTCCCCTTTTGTTCTACTTAAGAAGATCCCCAACATGCTTACAGGTTCTGCCCATTGTAAGGGCTTATGGCCACAGTGAAGACTCTTTTTTTTGGTTTTTCTTGTGTTTTTTGTCTTTGAGACAGAGTCTCCCTGAGTAATTCAGGCTGGCCTCGAATTCATGGTAATCCTCCTGCCTCAGCCTCTTGAGTGCTGAGATTATAGGTGTGCACCATCACACTCAGCATGAAGATTTGAGATATTAAATATATATTCTAAAGAGAAACACTCCCATCAAACATATCACCCTTTTGACTGCTGATCACTTTTTTTTAGCTCAACTATATAAAAAAAATAACAAATAAAAGCTGGGGGTTGCTGATTAGCTTTGCACAACACAGAAAGAACTGGAATTCCAGGGAAAATTTAGCAGTTATAAAAGAAGAGAAAGACCAAGGAGCTATGAAGATGGCAGAAGTGTGGATTTTCTGCTCTATGATCACTCCTGAGACCTCCAAATTATCAGCAAAGCCAGTAATGCTTACAAATGCTTTTTGTGAGTTTATTTTTCATTCATATTGAAAACTAAGGATCAAGTTTCAATTCTGAGCTGACAAATTAAGAAACAAAAGCACATGCCTATAATCCCAGCACTCAAGAGGTGGAGCAAGAGGATGGTTCATTTGACACTGGTCTGGGCTATATAGTAAGACCGCATACTGTCCAAAACAAAAAGCAAGAAAAGTAGGAAGGGAAGGAAATGGAAGGGAAGGAAATGGAAGGGAAGGGAAGGGAAGGGAAGGGAGGAGAGGGAAGGGACGAGAGGGAAGGGGACAGGGAGGGGAGGGGAAGAGAGGGAAGCAGGAGGACAGGCAGCCAAGAGGAGCATATGCCCAACAATGTATATAGAATCTTAGGGAAACTATGCATTGCTACAGGGCATGGACCTGCTCTGATTTTGCTCTTAAAGTTCTGAGACATCAGGAATATAATATACTTTAACAAGTGAATTCAAGAATCCAGTGTAGATTTTGCACGTGTGTGAAAAAAAATGCTGACTAGAGTACTCCACACCCCTAGAATGCTCTTCATGATTTGTGCTGTGACTTCTACTCACTTTAGGTTATATCCCTTTGAGAATTGATGAAAGCTAGGATCTTTCTCTGCAGAAAATACCTACCTTCAAATATTCTTTCACAGGATTATGGACTCCTAAAGGCTATCTCTGGGTTCATTATGGGTCCACAGACTAAGTTTGTTGCTCTAGGAAACTGTAATGGTGATGATGGAAACTGCTTGTTGGTGGCAACAGATATTTAACAAGTTTATATAAAAGACATCAGAATACTGTCAACGTACATTCATTTATAAACATCTGCTGGGGACCTGGTATACCAGATCCTGCAGGTATGAGATAAATGCAATGTGATCCCTGTACAAATAGAGTTGCCAGTTAACTGAAGGAAGCAAAAAAGAAAACACCACTATAATTATGGTAGGACACATCTCACTGTACATATTAAACTAGCCTCCTCCAGAGACTTCCTTTTTGGTTCCAGGACTTACTACATACAAATGGAACAAAAGATGGAAATGACTGACATGAACACCAAGCACATATAAAAGGAAAGCAGCAAGGGGCCAGGACACCAAAGCCACTGTTAAGTAGCCAGGCTGCTCCTCCTGTGGACATTTGTTTTTCCCTATGTTCTCATATTTTAAAAAAAAACCTCAAGAAGAATTAAAAATCTCTTTCCATGAATAAACAGTAACCTTACAAATTTTCTTTTAAATGCTACTTTAAGAAAAAAGAACATATTGATTTCATTTAATCCTCATAACCACTTTATGAGCTTTGTACCACCATCCCCATTTTATGAATGAAAAAGTGAGATTCAGAAAGGTTTATTTACCCAAAGTTACAAATCTCTCAGGCAAAAGAGATATCTAGCTATTCAAACAGGCAGTATTGTAAAGTTACAAATATTTGTGTATATTTTATTTAGAGTTTGGTAGGTAACCAAAATTACAAAAAAAAAAAATTTTTTTTTTTTAAAAAGGCTTTCAGAAGTTCTGGATAAGACAAATGGGGAGTTTCCCCCTCTTTTTTTCTGAATATCTTTTCATTCTACCTGAATGTCATTTTTGTGTATGTGCTACTTTTTTAGTTTTTGTTAATTTAGGAAATGAGAGAATGTGAGCAGAATTTTACTATCACTAACTGCAATAAATAACGGTGATATAAAGAATACAAGTATAAAGTTGAAAATGAAAACTTAGTCTTACAATGACTGGGAAGATATTTTGCTTTCAATATACCTTATTTAAGGTTTATTTTTAATATTAATACCTAGTGTTGTGGTGACACGGGAAGGTGTAGGTGACAATAGAAAAACGGTAAAACTTGCGTGTGTGTGTGCGCGCGCGCACGCGCGCGCGCTACAAGCAACTGAACCTCGTATGTACTAAGCAAGTGCTCCACCACTGGGCAACATTCCCAGCCCTTTTAAAAATTTTATTTTAATCCAGGTATGGCTGTAATTCCAGTCACTTGGGAGGCTAAGGTAAGAAGATCCTGATTTCAAGGTCAGCTTTGCTATACAAAGCAAGAACCTGTCTCAAAACTATGCAGGGCAGGGGCAGCTGGGAATGTAGCTCAGTGGTAGAGCACTAACCCAGATGCTTAAGACCCTGGGCTCAATTCCCTGTACCACAAAAAGTTTATTAATTAAAAAAATACATGCCCATTAACTCCGTTATTTTACTTTCAAGACTTTATTCTAAGGAAATCATGCAGATGGGTGTAAAAAAACTTCTTGAAATTGTTCATTTTAGCACTGTTTAGAATAATGAGAAGTGGAAAATTATCCCAAAAGTCCACAATTATGGAGTGTCTAAGTAAGCTTTGGTACAGGTATAGAATGGGCTATTATAAAGTCACACAGTAAGTAACATGAAAAAGTCTCATTTTAATATTAAGGTGTATATATAGTATAGACTCATGACTATTTTGCACAGAAAAAGAATGGAAGAAACAATCAGTGGTATTTCAGAGTGATGACAATATAATTTTTATTATTACAATTTTTCAAAGCATTTTTATAATAAAAGTATTGCTTCTACAAGAAAAAAATATAAAATTGAGGTTCCTTTGAATAATACATACCAAGAATTACAAATATGTACACATTCTGATTTATAAGTGAGAGAAACATTTATAGCAGAACTATTTATAATAGAGAAAAAACGGAAACAAAACATCAAACACATTGTCTGGCCACTAAAAACAGTGAAGAGAGACATAAGAGTCATTGTTCCCAGAACCCTGCTCCTGTCCCCCACATTCCCAGCCCCTGGTCCAGAAGTTGTGGTGCCCAGCCCACAGCTGGCACTGGAAGGGGCATATGAAACACAAGCCGGACAAAGACCTCAGGAAAGAGCAGGCAGAGAAGTCCTTGAAGCTGAGCCTAAAAACCAGAGGTCTGCTGAGGCACCTCAGCCATGATCCAATCTCTACTAGGAATGACCAAGGCAAGCAAGAGGATAGAGAAAGGGAAAGAAGAAAACAAAACAAACAAAAACAAAAAGGGAATAAAGTAGGTCTTGGAAAAAGCAAATGCAAACAAGGAGAAGAAACACTGGATTTTTAGAAAAGAAACACAGAAATGATACGGAGCAAGGTGAGATTCTGACAAAATGCATTAGCAGCCTCTGAGCTAAACCCTCCTTGTAGACGCTTTGATGAGACATAACAGAGATGGAGAATCCCAGAACTTTCTTCCCAGGTCCTGTGACTGACTGTATTGATCCTGGCAGCTTAATGATCATTACATACGTAGTAAATTTCAGCCATTGCATAAAAAAGATCAAGAAGTATGCTACCAGTCCATCAAAGAACTAAAGGTAATTGTTATGTATTAAAAACTAGTGGTCAACTTAGCACCAGCTGAAGTAAATTGGCTGGTGCTGAGTGTAGATAGCCCACCTCAGGAAAGTTGCCAACATAAAAGGAGACGTGGAAAGGAAGAGTGGGGCGTTGTGGGTTTTCCTAAGTGTTGTTCGGAGCTCTTGGTTCTCCTGGAGGAACTTGTCATGCTGGTTTCCCCAATATGGATTTAGCTATTATTATCAGAGGAGCTCAGGACCTTGGAGCTCGGGACCTTGTGGCTGAGAATGTCTGCAGCTCACTTTGAGAGAGTGCTGCTCCTTACACTGAGCATCACTTCCTGATTCCAGAGGGGAAGATGTGTGCTGTTTAATCTCCAGGACGAGCTTGTCACACTGGCTTCCTGACATGTACTCAACTGTTCTCATCATCGGAGGAGCTTGGGACCTCACTGTCGCTGAGGATGGCTGCAGTGCTTTTCAGGGCAGCCCTGGTCCTTATTTTGAGCGTGACTTCTCAGCTTCAGTATAGAACCCTCAACCTACTGGCACAGATCCTTCACCCCGCTGGCACAGACTTTCTAGCTTCCACCACTGACCTCTGGGCCTTCCCAGCTTAGATCTGCAAAACAGACTGGCATGAATCCTTGTCGTGGGCTCTAGACCTCCAGTTGGGTTCATGACAGGCATTGTCATGGGCTCTAGCTCTTCAGCTGGACTCATGCAGGACATTGCTGTGGGATTCAGGACCTTGGCTGAATATTCTGGGTCTTCAGTGTTGTGGATAGATTTCTTGTACTTTTTTGTATTTAACTCTGGGTGGCCATCATAAAATAATAATATAAATTCTGTGTCTTGTATGTAATTGTTCTCCGTGCAAAGCCTGACTACAACAATAACTGAGTACACCAATACCATCATTTACAACAGATTTAATTTATTATTAAATAGTTTTAATGAGGCTATTGTGTCCACAGATGAAAATCCATAGCCAGGAAAAAATCCCCAGCCTAAAGCAGGGTAGACTTTAAAAGAGAGCCGACTGGCAAAAGATCAAAGAAATCTTCCTCTCCCCATGAGGGAGGACAAAAGCTGCTGGCCCAGAGATAAGAAGGCTCCAAAGATACTTCTGTCAATGTCTTAAAAGTCTTAAAGAGGAAACCAAATAGAAAGAAGAGACATGAAGATAAATTTAACTGCATGGATTAGAAATAGCAGGGAAACCTGTTCACTCCAGATACAGAGGCTAGAAGAAGCTGCCAGAATGCTCATTAACAGTCAGTGTGAGCTTGAAAGAGGAAAATTAGATGAGACAGTAACTCTGGGACTGCTTCACCCTATGAATCCCCTGAGTGCAGAACCCTTTAAAGTAAGAATAACAGCCAGAAGACTTTGGTGTAGACTGCATTTACTGCATGAATTCAAAGAAGAGAAGAGGAATGGACTAAAGTTACACCTAAATTATGATACCTACAATTCTGATGTATCAAAATACAAACTCCAAATTTACAATTATCAGCTAGATAATTCTACTTCTATCATCTCAGCTTTCACCGAAGACTGATCTTCTAAGTACTGTTCGGCATCCATTAGTGTCTGGCCATCTCCAAGATATCTGTATGTGTGGCTAAAGTTTACTGGATTTCTAACAGAACCCTCTGTGGCCGAGACACCATAATCTGAAGTTGAAGACTAGACGGTATGTTTAACAAAGCAAAAGGCAAATAATAAAAGTAATTACAGAAATAAAGCCAATAGGCTGTTGGATTCAGCAATCAAGACAGGCTCATAGCACTGCCTGGTTTTTGGCTGAGTAGCTCAAAAGATCTTGAAGAGGAAATCATAATATTTAGGAGTTGCAAGAGGCTGGGATGAAAGTGTGAGCACAGACCTCTCCCCATCTCCTGCGACTCCGATATGCAGGTAGCTCCCTGAACGAGGAAATGAGGACTCATACGGCAAGCAACTCCAGGTGGCACTCATAAGTGCCTGCAGAGTCTGAAAAACAAGAAGTCAGGGCTTCTAGTCCTTCACCGCCAGAGAGAACAAATTTGGCGTTTGTTTTGTTTTACAGCGCTACGGACTGAACTGGGGGCCTTTGAATTCTAACCAAGTGCTGTACCATTAAGCCACATCATAGCCCATGTCCAGCCCCTACAAATCTGTAGTTTTCACTACAACGTTAACAAATCTAGTTTTAAAATTTTGAAGAGTCCCAAAGACTGACAATTCTGCCTATGAAACTGAATTTGAAACCAACTATATTTCACTATTTGATAATACATTTCAAAAAAATTCTTAAAATGGAAATGCTTTTCAGAGGATGTCACATATTTGCAAACTGTTGTTACTTTGTCAAATCTGTCAAACTTGTTTTTAATTGTCTCATTAGAGGGAACAATTAATCATACCAGTGTAGAGACTGAACATATACTAGAGGTTCTAAAGACTGAACACATATTAAATAACATTAAACCCACAAATTTGTGAGTTTTTTGAGACACGGTCTTGCTTTGTAATGCAAGCTGGCCTTGAACTCACTATATAGCCCAGGCTGGCCTCAAACTCACTGCAATCCTCTTGCTTTGGCCACTCTAATCCCACAGTTTTTATGCGATTGCTTGTTTAAAAAATAAGCCAGGCATACACTTGTAATTCCAATACTCAAGAGGCTGAGACAAGGAAGTTGCCACAAGTCTGAGACCAGCCTGGGCTACACAGTAAATTCAAGTTTAAAATTAAGATTAAATTACATGTAGGTAGTTTTTACACTTATACTTATCTAAATTTCCATGTCATTCCACTGCTTAAAAACCTTTAATCCCCAGCACCACACATACAAAAAAGCTTGGCTATGAATAATGCATAAATTCTCAGTCTGGTGTTTAAGGAATTTCAGTTTGGTCTTGATCTATGTATCATAGGCTGAACTGTATTTCCCGTAAATTCATATTGTAAAGTTCCACCCCCATTACCTCAGAATGGGACTGCAATTAGAGATAGGCCCATTTGAGGCCCTGGGTTGCATCCCTAAGCCCCTCTCCACACAAACACATACACACATGCACACATACAAGGCCATATGAATGGTCCTTAATCCAGTATGACTGGTGTCCTTATGAAAGGGGGGGGGCAGGTATGATGGTACATTGACGTAATCCTAGCACTTGGGAGTCTGAGGCAAAAGGATCGCTATGAGTTTGAGGCCAGCCTGGGCTACAAAAGCAAATTCGAGGCCAGCCTGAACTATATAGTAAGACCCTATCTCAAAAACAAAAACAAAGACAAGGAGGCAACCATGGTGTGCCCATGGGAAGACTGAGCTCGCAGCCATCAGCAGTTAAGTAGAGAGGCCTCAGAAGAAATCAAACCTGCCAAGAGTTTAATCTTGGGCTTCTAGCCTTCAGAACAGTGAGCAAATAACATTGCCATTGTTTAAACACCCTACCTTTGGTGTGTATTACAGCAGCTGCTGCAAACTAAAACATCACCACTGCTATATATTAGCCTTCTGCCCTAAACACCCTAGGCTCTATTCTGGAAGATCACTAGTTAGTCCCACACTATCACCAACACTATCTACTTCCATGGATTTTCACATACTAGTTCCCTGGCATGGAACAGTTTTGGTTTATGCACTTAGAAAATGCCTCAGTCTTTTAGCATCCAGTTCAAGAATCACCTCTCACTATCCCAGACTAAGCAATCACTTCATTATTTGTGTCTGTGGCAGATACTGTAAATTGGATATTTACTTGAGATACTCATTCCAACAATTTCCCACCCTAAGATATAGTCAAAAACACTTTACTAAACTCCTCCCCAACTGTCAAATTTAAATCTCTCCATCTGACCAAAAAAGAAAAATTAGCCAGGAGTTTAGCTTGGTGGCACAAGCACCTGCCTGGCAGGCACAAGGTCATGAGTTTGATTCCTGGTACCAAAAAGAAAAAAAAAAAGAGAAATTACTATCTTACATTACACACCAAAAATAGTTCCTAGTGGACCTAGCATTCAAACACACAAATAGGAATTAGAATTCACACAAACACCAGAAAAACACACGGCACATTTTTCATCTTTTTTTTTCCTCTTGAGAAAGGGCCTTGTGGTGTAGCTCAGGCTGTCCTCAGCCTCTTGAGAGGCTGGGATTACAGCTGTTCATTATGATGCCCAGCTCCACTTCCACATGCCACCTTTTTATTTTTTAGCAGAACTGGGGATTACACCCAGTGCTACATGTATACTAGGCAAGCACTCTGTCACTGAGCTATATCTCAAAATTATTCTTTAATTTTGAGACAAGGTCTTGCTGTATTAACTGAAACTCAAAATCCTCCCGCATCAACCTCCCAAATAGCTGGGATTACAAATGTAAGTCCACTTCACTGGCACATTTTATAACCTCACAGTGGGGAAGGCTTTGCCAAGTATGACATAAAACATAAAAGTTCTTTAAAAATACTGACAACCTTGTAATGAATAGGGAAATACTGAAAGAATTTCCTCTACAATCAAGAACAGTCAGGTGTGGTGGCACACAACCGTAATCTTAGCATTCCGGAGACTGAGACAGAAGGATCATCACAAGTTTGAGGTCAACCTGGGCTAGATAGTGAGTTCAAAACCAACTTGTCTCAAAAATGCATAAATAAATAAATAGGGAATGAGATAAGGGTTTCTACACTCATCACTCCAATTTAGTATCTGAAATTTTAGCCAGAGCACTGAGATAAGAGAAATAATGGGGACAAAAATGGAAAGAAATCAAGTTATCCTTATTTGCTGACAAAATGACTATTTATTTAGACAACCTCAAAGACCCTACCAAAAGACTATCAGAGCTGATAAATTCAGCAAAATAGCAAGATATAAAATCAACATTAAAAGGTTAAGAGCTTCTCCATACACCAATAATGAACTATCTGAGAAAGAAATCAGGAAAACAATTCACAACAGCTTTCAAAAAAATAGAAATCTAAATAAGGAGGTGAAAGACTTCTACAATGAAAATTACAGAACGCTGAAGAAAGAAACTGAAGAAGACACTGGACAGTGGAAAGACCTATGTTCGTGAATCAGCAGAATTAATACTGTTAACATGGCCATATTACTGAAAGTGACCTACAGATCCACACAGCCACCATCAAA
Source organism: Dolichotis patagonum (assembly GCA_004027295.1). NCBI lineage: Eukaryota > Metazoa > Chordata > Mammalia > Rodentia > Caviidae > Dolichotis > Dolichotis patagonum. The sequence goes on from PVJX010004207.1 coordinate 96,072, forward strand.
ATTCCAATAACATATTTCACAGAACTAGAAAAAGCAACCATAAAATTCATATGGTGTTATGGCTTGTATCCACTTCCCCCCAACAAAACCCCCAAAACTTCATGCTATCATAGGTGGAGCTTTTTGGAGGTGGCTGGATCTAGAGTGTGTGATGGGATTAAGGATGTTATGCTGGGAGTGATTCATGGTTTGATGCTAGGATACCCCACCCTCAGTGTGAGAGCTACCTGCCCTAAGGGCCAGCAGCCTGGACAGAATACAAGGGATGGAAGGAGTTGCTATTATTGCTTGTTACTTTATTGCTTTGCTGTCTTCTGCTTGCCATGAACTGCTTCGCCTTGGTAAGGCTCCTCTGCCACACCACCCTGCCTTGGAGCTAGTCACCTATGAACTGAAACGTCTACAAACTGTGAGCTACAATAAACCTTTCCTCCATTAACTTTGAGTGTTGGGTATTTTGTCTCAGCAACAAAAAAATAACTAAGACATATGGAAATATGACATACTCAAAACAGACAAAGCAATTCTGATCAAAATGAACAAAGCCGGAGGCATCCCAACACCCAATTTCAAATTACACTAGAAAGTCATAGTCAAAAAACAGCAGGGTGAAGGAAGAGACAAGATGGCGGACTGGTAGGTAGCAGGAGAGAGACCCTCTCTGAGAGAGACAGCTCAAATGCCAGAATAAAACACCCTGGAGAGACCCAAACAGAGAGAGATAGACTCTCACAACACAGAAAGAATCTAAAGCTCAAAAACCCACTCGAATAAGAGGTCCTGGGGCTACTATTAGTGAAGATAAGATCGGCAAGCACAGCACCACCTCGAGATGCCTGAATTCCGCCCGACCTGAACAAGCGATCCGCGCCAAAGCGACTGGCTTGAGCCGCGGGAGCCGGGAGCTGAACAGCCCTGCGTGCAGCTCGCCGGGACCGGCACTGCACACGACCCACCCAGAGGCACCGTGAATTCCCACCTCAGCCGCGCTTAAGTCGGAGGTTGGGCAGTCCAGCAGCTCTCCGGGACACGGTGAGTGATGAGAATAAGACCCTTCCACGGGAAAGGGGAAACTGACTGGACGACATGTTGGATTTGGGCAGGACAGCCCTAACTCCATAAGGAAGTGGCTTCAGCTGGTTATTCCCCTCGCCGAGCGGATTGGTGGAATCTGCTTGAACTAGGCCACGCCTCTGGCGGGGACCCAGTTACTTCCCTGAGATCAGTACACACTGAGGCAGTGAAGGCCTGCAAAGGTTGCCTGGCCCAGAAGGGAGGAGCTAGAGCACACTGCCCGTGAGTGAACTCTAATCTCTGATAACCTATTGAAGAGGGCTAAAGCTCCTAGCCTGCGCCCTCTAGAGGAGCCTTAAACAACAAGAACAGGGTCTGGGAATTACACTGTATACTTGTATGGAAGGAACCAAAAACATGACAAAAGGGAGAAATAAGAAAACACTCCCAGCCCCCAACCCTGAGAACATTGATCCAGGAGAGGT
>PVJX010004208.1:0-97537 GCA_004027295.1 Dolichotis patagonum
TGCATCACTATTTCATGTAACATTGATCATAACCAGAGATGTACCCAATTTCACAACCCCAGAGCCAGAAAAGTAAGTTGATTTCATGGAAAAAGAAAAGGAAAAGAAGTCTCTCAGTTTACCAAATGACCTTCAGAACTGATGCATCTACCATCCACCTCTTAAGGAGAGCAGGATATCTACTGCAAAACATAACTGTTACGTAGAAGACTATACCATCTTCTCCCATTAGGTCAAATGAGGTTACCAAGTTCTTTTTTCTGTCTGCGCATCTTCCTGCCCTATGGTCAAGCCACAAGCTCATCAGAGGAGAGGAAAAGAAAGACCAGCAAAGCCTTTCTGGGTTGGACTTTATGCCACTCTTTGAAGTCCTGTTTCTAATAAATCTTTGAATAAGTAACAAGAATAAAAGTGAATGTGATCATTATGTATATCTAAGTGGTACTAACAAACTTTAATAATAATAATAATAATAACAATAAAATTGAGAATCCTATCTTGAATACACCCTCAAAATAAAGGAAGTCAATGTTTTCACAACAATTTGTTAACCATTCCATATAGAGAGTACTCTCAAATTGGAATAATCTATGACACTGGTTTTTTTTGCAAAATATTTGAAAGTAATCTGCTTTCCCTTAACTTTCACTGGGTCAATTTGATTCACAAAATAATCTTTGTTTCAAAGGTAAGTGACTCCAAAGCTTAACACAGCTGCAATGAAAAAGAGGAAAAAGCATGATATTACCCTTTGTCAAACAGAAAAATATGTGATTTTACAATGCCTTGTATCCTGCACTACTCTTTGACAAGCATGAAATTCAACTGTATTAAATATTAATTTGTATAATGCAGTAGTCATATAAAACTAGGCATAAAACACAGCAGGGGAAATTGCATTTTCTTACTGTTAAGACTATTGCTACAATCTTCTGATACCTCATGCTGTCATCCTACTTAGTAGATTGATGTTTATTTTCCCAGCACACATTGACTGCCATCAATAGCATTACTAACTTGTCTACTGTTATGTTGCCCTCAGAAGCAGTAAATCTTACAGACAGCAAAAGGGTATTTAGACTCAAGAGACTACTCATAATCTCTTGACATGAATTTAATCAAAATTCAGAAATGACACATGAACACTTGCAGCTAGCAAAGAGTTTATGCTAAACCTGGGCACTGCTTTGGTTTTGATCTATAACCCATTTTATGATGTAAGGCCAGGGATAACTTAACTTCAGTTATTCTCCCTTGTTTTCACATGCGCAGCCTGTATAAACAAATGTCTCTGTTTTCTTTTAAGTCTCACCAAAGAAGGGTATTTACCAAATTTACCTTTTACTCTCCTCATTTTCAGTTTACTCTTTAATCTCTTTGTTCTTGTCTTAAGTCATGAAATTATTATTTTGATTCTATTTTCCTGTAGCATATACAACGCTGTTCTACAAAAGCACAAGCACTATGAACATAAAGCTTAAAGTCAATTTCTTACTTCCTTTTATCTTTGGTTCCTCCTCTGTCTTTTTTATTGTTGTCTGTAAAAATTGGGTCACATCTAAAACACCAGCTTTAGCCACCCTTGCACTCCTGCAAAGTCTTACCTTAGGCATTATTCTCTGGAAGATTGGTTACTGTCTCATGGCTGAGACAGTATTTGATACTCTTAAAGGAAGAGAAAATTATTTTGGCTCTGTGTATAGAAGTTTCAGTCATAGTTCATTGACTCCAGGGTAGGGCAAAATGGCAGAGGAGCATAACAGAGGAGAAAGAGTTCAAGGCATGGCGGTGGGAAGCAGAGTGGTCAAAGGAGAAAGAAGGGAGAGAGCTGCTTCCAAGCCAGACCTACAGTGACCCAGCTCCTCTAACAAGACTTCCCCTCTCAAAACACATTTAGCTATAAACTCATCAGCAGACTAATCCACTGATAAGTGTTTTGCACCCATGATCCAGTCACTTCCCCAAAGCTCCACCTATGTGCACATGAGGCTTTTGGGGGACAGCTAGATACACACTATAACAGAAGCTTATCCACGGACTTCCAGCTGATGCAGTTCAAGATGTCACTTGGAGATGCTTGTAAAGCTGACCAAACTCTAGGTAGTATCTTAGTTTCCTATCTTCTACCAGATATACCTCCTTGCCAAATGCAGCACTGCTTGATCTTTATGCCTATTTTAGGAATAATCTCAAAGTATGACACTTAAAGCCTAGGATGAGGCTCAGTGATAGAACACTTGCCTCACACACTGGAGTCCGTCTTCAGTACTGCTGCCCTCTCCCCAAAGGGTGATATTCATTCTTAACTCTAAGGAGGAAGAATTAATTCTTCAGAAGTTCAAAGAAAAGAAGGTTATTTTGATATCTCTGTTTAAAAAGATATGTATGTTAAATAGGTAGGAAAGAAAGCTTCAGAAAGTAAATTCTGGAGTTAAGAACAGTAAAACTGTACTGTACTGCGTTTTAACTCCTCATGAGTTGCCTAATTCCTTCTAGATTTTTAATAGATTGCAGAAGGCAAACTCTCTCTTTTTTGGCAAAGGTAAATCTATCATTTCCAAATAACTAAAATTACTTTCAATTTTTTAATTTACCTAAAAAAAATAAAACACTATATTTCACCTGTCACTAGCAGGTGAAATCACAAATGAAACCTAAATTTTCATTCGGATTTTTGCATTGATTAAAAGTGATGTGTTTTGTTTACTCATCTCAATTTTGAGAGTGTTTTATTATCTCAGAAAAATACTGTAGATTTCTACAATTGCATTCCTGGGCAAGAAAACTAAAAACTTAAAATTTGAGACAATTCCTTTGTTATGGTTTTATGGCTCCCTGAAAACTCAGGCCTTATCAGTACAGTAGTAATAAGATATGGGATCTTTAAGGGCTGATTAAATGATGAGGGTATTTCCTTATTAAAAAAATTAAAGCCATCATAAAAAATGATCCAATTGACTATATTGATGCCTATCTATAATCGTAACTCCCTAGGAAGCTAAGGCAAAATATTGGAGGTTCAAGCCTCTGACCAGGCTGGGTAAACTGGCTACTTAGCAAGGCACTGTCTCAAAAAAACTGGGGCTGGGGATGTCGCTTAGTGTGAAGGTCCTGGGTTTAATCCCCAATAGCCACAAAAAGCATGAGAAGGGGGAGGGCAGTGTTTGGCTTTCTCTTCCTTTTCTGCCTTCTTCCATGTGAGGACTCAGCATTCTTCTCCAAGCATGGAGCCCTCTCCAAAGAACTGAACCTACCAACACTTTAATCATGACATTGCCATCCCCTATAACTGTAAAAGAATAGTCTCCTGTAAATTTCCCAGCCTCAGATATTTTGTCATAGCAGCCCAAAATAAACTAACATTCTAGTTTCTAAATGTGGCTTGGAGATACTGGTTATCATGTAAAACTCCACTGTAAAATCACCAGTGTGATTTAGCTCAGTGGCTTAAGTGCCTGCCTGGCAAGCATGAGGTGGTGAGTTTTCTCCCTGGTACCAGGAAAAAAAAACACCAATGTAAACATTTTTGTGATGAGTAGATTCAAAGGTGCAAAGTTAAATTGAAGTGTATCTGCATTTATTTCCATTTTATTGTACATTTTTATGTTTGAAGATTCTCAAAATACTAAGACAATTCTTAATTATTTGAAATTATCTCTTGTTAATTATTTCCTAGAAACAAAAATAGGCCCCCCAACATTGCTTATTTCATTATTCCAATTGAAATACTTCCCGATATAAAAAATAGAATTGGAAATTTGAATTGTGTTTTGGAAATTTTTAACCATCTCAATAGAAGAATGAAGGATGGATTAGAAAACCCTCCTAAGATAGCCTGTGAAATATTTACCACTGCTGCTGGCTCAGAGGATATTCAATAACCAGTGGAGTTGAAAATATGTTGCTATAAGTTAACACTCAGTTTCAAATAACCATTTTCAAAATTGCAGCCTAAAAATGTCCTGAACATAAAGAATATTTATGAGTGACAGGTTTCTTCTTCCCATCCCACAAATGATTAGTTCTGGCAGACAATACTGGACCTCCAATATTCAGGTTTCATTTTTGAAGTCCAACACAAGAATAGTAAAACACCCTAAGTACACACTACTACTGTCAATCCGAATACTAAGCAAAAGTTTAAATAGCCTATATGAGGTCTGATGGAAATATAAGGTATTTAAATTAGAAACAATTATTACAGTAAAATGCACATTGCCATTAATCTTCCTCAAAACACTCCCCATCATTTTGAAGCTTTTATTCCATTATTCCCACCATTTTTGAAGCAGTTCTGCAAGTCCTCTTTCATAGCATCAGTTGCACTTTCAAGACTGCCTTAACATCTTTATTGATGCAAAACATTTGCCTTTAATGATCACTTAAGGAGATGAGACCCAGAGTCCCCAAGGTGCCAGATCCAGGAAATGAGGTGGTGGGAAGGTTTTAGAAACCTGCCTTTCTGTCCTGGCACTAGACAGCAGTATTCACCATATTTTTCATCACACCTCAAAAAGACACTCAGGAAAGAGAACTTCCAGAACTACTTCAGAAAACGGCTAGAATGATGGGATATGCAAGGGGGCGTTCTAAGTGAGGGAGAGTGCTTCAAGAAGGATTAATGATGACGTGCCTTTTACTATAATAAACTTCTCTTATTTAAGTATTCACCATATATTTTGATCACTATCTGGTATATATATTGGAACAGATCAAGAAAAATTAAAGAAAATAAAATCAAGAAATGCGATCCGGTGGAATAATTTAAGTAATGGAAGAAAACTGGAAACTCTGAATTATTGATGGGAAGTGCTCTGGGAGAGTCATAGCCAGACAGAGACAGTAAAGACAGGTTTGTCCTTGGAATTAAAGACCAACATGCATAATAGGAAATTTTGGTTCCAATATAAAAAAGATTATCTAATTTTAGACTTAGTGAAAACAGTTGAACAGTTTCTAAAATCAAGTCTTGGAATTTCCTTGTTGAAAAGGCTTTGAGGAGACATTAAAGGATGATTACAGTGAAATGGTTTGCTGTAAACCTCAGTAGATCCTCTCTGAACTCATGAAGGCTTTTCCTGCACAGGAGTAGAGCATGAGGAAAGCTTCCCTGAATCCTAGTAAGAGATCCATATTATTACGCTACCAGTAAATTAAAATAGTTTAAATACTCAAGGAGGATTTCAAGATAATGCATTTTCCCTTTATATCTGTGTCACCCTCTGATTTACTCAAAGTATATTGTTTCTATTTTACAACTCAGTTCTACACCGGCACAATGATTGCATTAGAAAATAATCACTAAACGCTATAACAATAGGAAAAAGGAAATAGCTATTCCATTTTCACAGATTAAACATACAATCTCTGAGTTTTTCTTCTCCGTCATGATTTTGAAATTCACTTTTCCTGGTTGATCCCTAGTATTCTAAGTGATGATACATTTTTCAAAGTTATATGCTTTTTTCTCCTAGGTGGAAGAGATCCAACACCGCGACAGTGCATATCATTTCCTTTTTGGCGTTCAAATACTGTGGAAGGAATTGTTTCCTCTGCGCTGTGAAAACCAGGCTATGGCTCAGAATCCCACAGCTGAGCATCTAAAACAGCAATAGTTCAAACACCTAGGTTACAAAGTTTAAGCACCTGGAGAATTTAAGTGTTTAGTTATTATTCAAAAGGAGTTTAAAATGTATATAAAAATAAAATAAATATCATTTAGGAAAAATTGATATCTTTAAGAGAGATCCATAGCAATAAGCAAAGAGAGCAAGAGGATTAAATAGAAATGTATTTGAAACTACAATTCATGGTATTTAGACATTTCCTTGAATTAAAAAATAAACAAAGAATCAAATGCAAAAAAAAAAAAAACATTGAAAGCCCCATGATCAGTGTTATAATTTGGATTCAAGATATCAATTTCTGTAATTTCATAATGTAGGATTTTCATATTTTGTTTTGCTGTACATTTCCTCATTTTATTTTTGTTTTTTTAATTGATACATTTTATGAAGTATTGTTATGGTTGATACAACTTGAGAAGTTTAGTTTAACTAAGAGACTAAGCAAGGAGCCAAGATCCTTACTTTGTATATATCCTTACCCTGTGCAAGAGGAGGGCAAGGAGATTTTGTGACTGCTACCCCACCCTGGGGAAATAGGACAGGTTTATAATATAAGGAAGGAGAAGAGGCTTGTTCCCTCCCTTTTTGCTCTGGCTGCTGCCTTGAAATGCCATGTCACCCTGACTTGGAGCCAGCTGATTGTGGACTGAAATCTCCACAGTGAACTAAGTAAACCTTTCCTTCCTTCATCTTGGGTGTTTTGTCCCAGCAAGGAGAGAAAAGTAACCAAGAGAGGTATAATATGATGTTAGATGCATTTTACACAATGTGTAATTATTGAATCAAAACAATAATATATCCATTGTCTTAAACATTTTCCTTTCTATATCTTATGCTCTGCTATAAATGCATTTTGTGAATATGAAAGATAAAGATAATCTCTATGAAGTTGAAATATTATTGGAACATTTAACTAGTATTTTAAAGCTAACTACAGAAAAGTAGTTATTATATAACTCTATTGCTATTCACAGAAAACAACATGACAAGATAGAGGGTCCCTTAGTTGCTAGGTTGGGCTTTAAACAACATTTCATTTAGATTTCTGCATAAAGAGATAAGATTTACTGACCTTCACTCATCCTGACGCACTTGTAACTGTACAGCTGGGCATAAACTTCACACCGTTTACTTTTCTTCATAGCCCACAGGCGTCCCTGTTTAAAACTTGAAAAATTTGAAAAGCAAAGCTTCTAAAGACAACAGAATACTAGTTTATGTGTATCAGTTTGCCAACCATGATTCAATCTTTCTCATTACTATTATTCCCAAAACAAAAGCAAAACGTCAACTGTGAGTCAGGCTTACAGTAAATCTTAGAAAACAGAAGCACTAGCAATTCTTACAGACCAAATACACATCTGTTAAATTTATTAAACACAAAATAGTGCACTAATATACTTTGAGATACAATAATACTACTTTGTTTTATTAACAATATTTTATCAATCATGACCACAAGTAAGTTTTAACCCATCATTAGGTCTATGTTGATGTAGAATTCCATTAATCTTAGTGATGCAGTTTTCATCAGGAACAAGAATTATATACTTACCTATCTGTAATAACAAATTAAGTTATTTAATTTTACTTCTTCAGAGCTCTGATATAGTACCAGCAAAGATACAGAAATGAAAATTGCTCTCTGGGAATTGATAGGAAAAGGAAAATGGATCAGGTGTGCAGGCCTACATTTACAACTGCGTAAGTATGGTGCCTGTAAGAGCGATGCTTGTCAGCAGCCATGGAGGACAGAAAAATAGTCCCCAGGGCAACTGTTCTGAATGCCTGGGTGCCACCTGTAAGGAACAGAAGCCTGAGCCAAGAGTCCCAGAGTTAGCAATAGAGGATGAACGTAGGTAACTGTAGAAAATTAAATTTAAATTAATTTAATTGTAAATTAAATTACATTGTAACCTTCCAAATTAACGTAATGTCAAAATCGACGTATTAGTAACAGTTGTTCTTCAAAAGTTAATATTAACAAAATTAAAAGAAGCCACAGGTTAGGCGAAAATATTTATAGAACATATCTGATAAAGGATTGTTATCCAAAATATATGTAGAGTTACTGTAGTTCAATAAAAAGATTAACAACCCAATTAAGGAAAAATCAAAAGATCCAAGTAGAGATTTCACAAAAGAACTTAGGTAAATACAAATGTGCCTATAAAAAGATGTACTACATCAATCAGCACCAGGAAAATGCAAAATCTATATATTGAAATGCCATACTGTACTGCAAAATGTGTGTAACTATTATGTATTCATTAAAAGGAAAGATAAGATTTTTCAACATTACAATGAGATACCATTACACACACATTTGTATGGCTAAGTCAAAAATACTTATAATACTCAGTGTTGTGAAATATGTAGAAAAACTATGACCTTCATATATTATTGGTAAGGACACAAATAATAGCTAATTTAGAAAACAGTTTAGTAGCTTCCTTAAAAGGTAAATATACATCTCACATATAATCTGAATCATATGAAAATAAATGCTTCCACAAGGACTTAAACACAAATATTTGTAACATTTTTATTCACATTAGCCAAAAAAAAAAAAAAAAACAAAAATGTTCACCAAACTTTATAGAGGATAAACAAATAGTGGTGTAGTTATACATGAGAACAATGCTCAGAGATACATAAGAATTCCCAATATATGCTGCTGTATAGATGAATTGAAAATGCTAAATACAAGAAGTCAGACACAAAAGACACACACACACAAGCACATCCATGCACCCACATGCATGAATATATATATATATATTTTTTTTTACATGAAACTTCTTAAAAGAGATAAAACTTTTTTTAAAAATTCTTAAAGGGTGGATACATAAAACAAGTCAGTGAATGAGCACAGTGGTGACTGAGGACTGGCAAAGGGCAAGAAGAAACTTTGGATGGAGGCACTGGTGATAGAAATGCCCTAAACCTGAATTGCAATGATGGATGCAAATTTATATAGATTTAGTAAAACTCATCATACCGCACCTTTAAATTAGAGAATATTAGGGTTATCAATGATCCTTGACTAAAACTATTAAGTATGAAACTCAAAGGAATATCCACTTTAGTCTCATAAATGAATAAATACTATATAGAAACACAAAATATAAAACATCTGAAACAGTTTTAGAAAATGAGAAACCTATCAACTATAATATCAATCAATAGTTAGTCATTTTCTAATTTCATCCTCCAACTTGTTTGGTTTTTAAATCATAAGACTCTCTAATGGACTGGTCTGGAAAAATCTGTCCTTTATTAATTAATTCTAAATTGAAAACTAAGAGCGAAGCAGAATCTTGTGGTATCTGAAAGGAGACCTTTAAAGGAGACACTACAGACTGAACAGAGAATCATCCAAAGGAAACATATTTTAAGAACCCTGTATTACAGCTGAGTCATGTATTTTAATCATGATATCAGTCACAGCATAAAGCGTCCCTTTGAGCTTTAAGGGGCAGCAGCGGACTGTGATAGTCAATATTTCAATGTAGTTTAGTAATGCAGTACAAATGTCATTTCTGAGAGTAAAAGATAGTTTGTTTCAAAATCTGTAAAGGTGAACAGTTTTAGTAATTGGCTTTTGTGATCCCTCACTTATAATCATGTATCTCCACAAAAGAAACCTTTTGTTACATAATTCATTTCACTACAATTCAGTTTTCTTTGTGCTGTGTTAACCTCTTAAAAACCATCTTATTTATGTTTGTAATACTAGTATACTGTGGTGGATTAACTGATGGTCCATTTGAAACACCCAGCTGAACTGAGTCAGCGGGGTGCTGGGTGTGGAAGGCCCCCTGAGGATTGTTGTCTACGATATAAAAGGAGAACTAGAGGAGAAGGTGGTGTGCCGTGATTCTCCTGGAGAAGGATCTCATGCTAGCTTTCCCGATATGAACTGATGAACCCATCATCAGAGGACCTGGAATCCTCACTGTCACTGAGGATGGCTCCGGTTCTCTTCACAGGAGCTCTGGTCCTTCCCTTGAGCATCGCTTCCTGGCTCCAGTGGAGATCCCTCAGCCTGCTGGCACAGATCCTTCATCCCACTGCTGCAGACTGTCTAGCTTCCACCACTGACCCTTGGGCCTTCTCAGTGCAGACACAGACTTGCAGGAGATACTGTCTTGGCCTCCCGCCTCCAGCTGGACTCACGGAGGACACTGCCATCGCTCTCAGTTTTTGACTGGACTCATATGCAGGACATTACTGTGGTATCCAGCTGGGTTTTGGGGGCCTCTAGTGTGTGGACAGATCCTTTGCACTCTTCTGCTTTTGACTTTTTGGGCAAATATTATAAAATAATCTTATAAATTATGTGTCTTATAGTAAATCTATTCCCTTGCAAATCTTGACTACAAACATGCATAAGTGAAAACTGTCAAATCATGGAATAGATAAAGAAGTGAGTCAGGAAAAAAGAATAAAATTCCAATGTGAAGTCTTGACAATCCCGCACTTTAAATAGTATGTCTTTTTTTTCATAGTCAATTATCTACCGATCAAAACATTAACCAGTTGGGCATTAAAACATTTCTTTCTCCACCTAACCCAGACTCTCATAGGATCATACTTCACAAAAATGTTAACAGAATTTATGTGAATCTAGAAACTCGTCTGTAAACCAGTTTGTTGAGACATAATTCTCCAGAGATTTCTCAAGTTTCCACACGTTTTGTAGAAAAACATTGGTAAACTTTGGTTACAGGATATCTGCTCATTTTTTCAGATATAAATATCCTTGGAAAACAGGGACAGTGACTTTTTTATGGAGTAAAATTCAGGTTTGCTTACTGCCCATGAGAAAGGATTCAGCTTCCAACTCTGAAGTCTGTGGTAACACTAACAATGACGGAGGCTCTAAGGCTTGCAGACTGGGCATAATATTCCTGATATTCTGACTACTGCTTTGCTGGGCATAATAAAGTCCTTTGTCTCTGACACAAGTCTCAGATCTTCTGCTGGTACCCATGAAACTTCAGCAGGGTGGTTTACCAGTAAGATAAAAGCTCAGGTTCTTCACCATACTTGACACAACTCCATGGTAGCCTTCCTTATCTGGCTGTCTACTCTGCTCCACAAACAGGAAAGCCTAAATTAATTTTGTGCAGTATTATTCAATTCAGTTAATTGAATAAAAATAAGAGCTGGGGCTGGGAATTTAGTTCAGCGGCATGAGCGCTTGCCTTGCAAGCGTGTGGTCATGAGTTCGATCCCTGGTACCGATAAAAAAAAGCCAATAAGTTCATATTTAACAATATTAACTTGACACTGTTTTAGTATTACTTCCTAAAATAGTTTTACATAGAAAACATTAGTTAACAGAAGTATATGCACTTAATACAAACATTAAAGATTAAAATGTATAAGGAATATTAGTGAAATTATACATTTGTTTCAAATGTTTCAATCTTATTGTATTAGTTCTTAATTGTATGCTTTGAAAGCAAACATACACAAATCAAAAATACCCATTCTAAAAATCAAGACTATACATTCCAGCCTAAAATCCACCAAAAAGTTCACATTCATTAAACATATTTATCTACAGTACAGTACAAATTTCAAAGTATGTAAAAATATGTATAAGAAATAATGGAATCAAGTTACATCAATTTGTCTTTTGCCAAGTTAAATAAACATTATTTGGATGATCTGAAAGTCTGGAGGGTTGGTTGTAACAGGTGTCAGTGTTGATACAGCCTACTCATTTGAAGATTGCTGGTTCAGGCATTTTACTGTGACATGTACTTAGCAAAGAGTCATTATTAAATCCAGTTTCTGGGTTGAATCAATAGCCATTGATAAAATGCCTTCAAAAGAACATGTATCATTTTGTGCAATTTTGAAAGTGCTACTTTTGATAATGTAACAGTGTCCTTAACCTTTCTGGAGGAAAACTAAGTGCATTATTGTCCCTCTAATGACAGGAATAACAATTATTAAATTGTACTTCTAGAAGACCAAACCTATTTTTTTCCATTGACACCTCAATATCAGCACAATTACTTTGCTTTGAAGAAAATAAAAGGTGACTTTAGAATGTCAGAGCCTGGATATAGTTAATCTCAGGCAAGAGCTTTTTCTGTTTGGACTTTATTTTAAAAATTCTAGTTTGAAGAACTTTTAAGAACTCGAGAAATTTTATACGCGTAGAAAGGTGACCAGTTATATGAGTATCATACGTACAGGCTAAATGTTATTAATAATTAACAACACAATTTACACAGACAAACACAGCTAAAGTATATAATAAGCTTCACATTAAAAACTCCATGTAACCAGTTATTTTCCAAATTCTCCATTAAATACATTTGTGCTGTAGAGCAAAAAAAAGAGTAAATACTATTTTGAAATTCTTAGCTATGTAACAGTGATAATACCACATTTGCTTTCTTTATTAAATCTATATTCTGAACACAAATATATATTCTTTTTAAATATTATTATTGACTTACCTATAAATCTATATGCTAAGAAAATGGTGAAAACTAAAGTATGAAATTTGCCAGTTTAAAGTTGTGCATGTTTTTGGTCCTAACACCTATTTTTTTAATAACAGAAAATACAACCAAAGAAAATTTAACTTAGTCAATCCATTAGCCTTTTTATGTATAAATATGAAGTATGTGTATATATAATTGTGAAGTTGAATATGCAAAATCAACTAAGAGAAAGCTTTGAAAATGCTAGCTTGAGTTTTATCATGGAAAATGCAAGAGGAGTTATGTTAACCCCACACATAATGGCAATCTTTTCCTCTACCTGTTAATTTTGATTGTGAGAATATTTGCCCTAAATGCAATCTCTTGATTTGACTTCTTTGGTAATTTAAAAATCCTATCAGGTTTTGTTGCTTTATTCCATTTGTGAAAATTTATGAAAAAGCAAAATGAAGCTGAATTCAATGTGACATGAGATAAAAGCAAGATAAATCAACTATAAAAAGACAGGTTTTCTTCAATTTAAAGCAATTGCTTTGATAATTAGCTAGACTGGGATTATTCAAGTAATACTTCTGAGTAATTTCTTCAGTTTGACTAAGAACTTTCTAACTGGTGCTAGCATGGATATAAAAATCAAATAGGCTTACTAGAAATAATATGGCATTATTTTGGTAATATGATACCATATATATATATATATATATACACACACACACATATTTATGAGGCTTAAGCATCAAATAGATATAAGCAGATCTGAATCCCATCTCTGCATTCATTACTTGTGTCAGCTGCAAGTTACTTAATTGCTCCAAGATTTGGATGGAAAAATAATCTATTTAAAATCAATACTGCTCCTAGGCCTTCTTGTCCTTATGAAGTTCTGATCCTGGGAGTGACAGACATAATTCATAATAAAGGGGAAATAAACCTCTAAGCTGCTTCACTCACTTACCTCGGTTGAGAGAGAATGAGATGCGAGAAGGCTGACATGTCCCAAGTTTCGCTGGTTCCTGTCTGCTGCACGCAGATGAGACTGGTAGTCTGTGGCTGTGTCTTCAGTAAGAACAGAAACAGGCTTTTGGTACACAGGTGAAATAGATTCTAGCTAGAGGTAGAAAGTCACATGGTGTGTTCTGACAATATCAAGTTTTTTAATGTCTTAAAAAAGCAGCACTAGACTGGCTGGGGATTTAGCTCAGTGGCTTAAGTGCTTGGCTTGTCTGTTAAGTGCAAGATCAGGAGTTCCATCCCTGGTACCAAAAAAAAAAAAAAAAAAAAAAAAAAAAAAAAAAAAAAAAAAAAAAAAAAAAGATGCAGTGATAGAGAGTACCCTTAAAAGAACCCTATGAGATAAAAGTACCCTATGAGATTAAAGTAAGTTAAATGATACATCAGCAGGTAGAGAAGAGAAAATATTAAAGAGCCCGGAGCCCATAAAATAAAGTGCCCTATAAGAAATTTACCATCTTCCAAAATTTTCTGAAAGTAGAGATATCTAATAATATATCTTAAATGGATACCCTAATTTACATTCACTATACTCTTTCCACAAAAGCAAGGGAGATTCATCGTGTAGAAGTTCCTTTCGAATACATGCTTACTGCTTTAGTCATACTGCCTTGGCCAACTGGAATCTCAAGTTCATCTGCAGAGGAGAGTTCTGGTAATGAAACTAGGGAGACTGGCCAGTGTCCCGCTGGGCGCTTGCACCCTCTCCTTGGGGGATTCAGAGTATTCTCAAATGCCGCGAGAGTTGGTTCAACCTAATATAGGCCCTTCTGAAAGTGTGTACGGCCATGTCAACCTTCAGCTAGCAGGGGCAGGAGAGGGCAGTTATGCCAAAAATGCTCCTATCTTGAAAGTGGGCCACTCTGGGGGGACTCTGCATGCTTCTGGGGAGACTCCATGGAGTGGAGTCCTTGCGAGTCACAGCAGCAGAATCACATTTGCCCGTGCATCGCCGTGTCTTGCTTCCTGCAAATGTCTCCCAAATAGTGTTTCAGCCTTCGTTCAAACAGACTCCACGCCAAGATTCCTTGGGGAAACGATTTTACGGAGCGTGCAAGGAGAAAGAGGCTGCGTCACTACCCGGACCAGCACAGAGCTGAGGGGGATGGCGGGGGCAGAGACAGCCCAAAACGAACAGGAACCCCCAGCGAGGAACAGGAACCAGGCGCATCTCTCCGTGAAATACCAGACCAGGCCACCGTTTTCTTTCCTTTTTCTTTCTTTCTTGGAGCCGGTTTTATTTATATCTCAAATGACAGATCCGTCTTAACTAACATATGGTTAAGTGGTAGGCACCTAATCAGGGGGCTAAAATTAACATACTGGAGTTGTTAAGGGTAGTAGGAATTTGACATTCGGAACTATCTTATCGCTGTCAAGATCTTCAGTTACACTTTTAGCTCTAATCAATTTCCAAACTTCCATTTCCTAGTGATACCAGGTGTGATTTTAGTGAGTTACTCACTAAATTATCATTAAATTATGTGATACACTTTGAATCTCAACCATAGTCTGTGACTTGATGACACAATCACTTTGAAAACTTTTATGAAATCCTTATTTGTGTACTGTATTTCAACTGGATTATTACCTACAGACACCTTGAACTTAATTTACCACTGTCCATATTTGGAACATCATAAATGCTTATTTGTTTTCTCTCCAATATTATACATCTTTTAGGTCTGCCTTAAATAGTACATGGTCTATGACATTTTCCTGAACCTTACTGGAATGTATCTGTTTCGTGGTTGACACTCTTCTGTGTCTTATTTGTATTTTTGACTTAGTTCTATGTCACAGTGTGATACTTGTACATCATTCATCTTCTACTAACACATCTGAATTTCTCCATAAAATTGAAGATTAAATTTGATCAACTTGTTAGTCCTCTACAATATGCTGGATGTTCTTTTACTACAAGGTTTTGCTGGAAGATTTCTTACTAATCTTCAAATTTCCATGAATCTCATTGTACATATTGCCACTTCAAACAAGACCAGTGATCATGCATCCTATACTGAAGACCAATTTTGACTCCAGCCCTATAAGCAAGCCACACACATTTAACTTTCATTCAGATTTTCTTATCTCCTCTTCTTCACAGGTTAGCTCTAAGTACCAGTTTGCCTGTTTTAGCATATCTCCTGTTTATCTCCTGTTTAAGCCTCTAGAACAAGAGCAAATAGAGCACTCCAAGTTTCCAGGAAGGGAAGATAAAATATATAGTCGCTGTATTTATACCTCTTACAATTGCTTTTCTCCTTTCTTTTCTCATCTGTGCTTGACGTATTCCCACACTGCATTCCATACTATATATTTCAGAATAGGTAATATTTATAAAGTGAGGAAAATTATTGTGTAGAATGACGTAATGTAATCAGTTTCCTCTGGCATAGAGAAAGACTTTCCTGTGACCAACATTATAAGCGTCTGAGTAGTATTAAGTCTGAAACCAAAATGGGTGGGTAGAGATATTGCATTTGGCATAGCTTCAAAAACATCATTTCAGGAAGAAAAATCCAATTCAATTTTCAGAATGACTGGTTAAACCAAACCATGACAGGTCTATATAATCAATATCTACTGCCACTTACCTTGGCAGCATTCCTGGAAAGATCATTTTCTAAAATTGTCTTCTTCTCAGCCACTTTCTATTGTGTTTTATGTAAATTATTTTGGCTTGTCTTCTCTCTCTCTCCTGCGGTCTCTCTCTTTCTGACTACAATAAAGAACTTAACTGATGCACTAACTTATGTGTGGAAGAATGGGAATCTTTCAATGCTTGTATGCATTTCACTTCATGCAGTAGTGAGGTTCAGTATTATTTTAAGCTGTCAGAATGAAACAAAATGGTTTCCTTTTTCAAAGTCCTTTGTAGATAATTCTAAGCCCACTCCTAAAACCAAGTGTTTCTATCTCTGTTTCCTACCTTACTCTCCAAAACCAGCATTCAATGTCCTGCCTTACAGCATGCAAGAACAGGTCTCAATGTTCCCTTGAAGGAGTTAGTGCTTTTCTGATCAAAAAGTCTTTGGCAGCACATACAGCAATTGGATTTAAAAAAAAAATAATTCTCCAAAATACACCTCTGACAAATGCCCTTTGTCAAAGGAGCCTGAGAAATGGATCAGAAACAACTTTTGTTTTTCCATTTCAATACCCTTAACAGTACCCTCAACAGCTTCTCATTCCTATGAGAACCAGCTCATAGCACTAGACTCGGCTAGAACTGTAGCCAATGAATCTCTCACTGTGGCTTCACAACATTTCCAAACTCTTCTCATCTGCTCTCCCCATCACTCACCATGTTCCAGCTTCACTGGCCTCCTTTCTGTTACTGAAATACTAAACCCTTCATTTTCCTTTCTCTGCCTGCAAGGTGCTTCTAGTTCTTCATGTAACAGACTTATCATTCTCAACCTCCAGCTCCCATCTGGGACATTGTCTCCTACCAGATGCAGTATCCTTTGATGGGGCTCCTCCAGTAAGAGTCACCTCCACTGCCATCTGAATCCTCCCTACCACTTGTCACAGCTCCTTTTTTGATTGTTTCCTGTGTATGTTTTTTGAACCATGTCTGCACTTTTAACCCCAGCATCCCAGTGCCTCTGCAAGGTAAATGATCAGTGGGTGTCTGTCCTAGAAATGGCAGCTTCAACAAGTCTTGTGCGGGCAGTATTTCTTATATTACCATTATCCTGCCTCTGCTTTTGCCAGCAGCTGAAGCTCTCCAGCTAGCTCTCAATTCTCACTGAATTAAATGATCTCAACCTTGGCTACTAGGACCATGGAATTAAAGCATCTACTCCGAAATCCACAGAGGAAGATAAGGGAAAGGACACTGAAAGAAAGAAAAAGAATCAGATGACATTATTAAATCCTCATGACAATGGCACTTGCAGGTAAATACACTAACAATATTTACGAAGAGAAAAAGACTAACTCTGAAAATCATTTAGTAGGTCATCTCTGGGTAACAGTAGAAAGAAACTAAGATGTGTCATCTATATGTAGTATTACATTCGTTTACCACTTGCTGGAGTACAATATAAAGCATGTTTGACAATGTGAATGTTCCTATCATGAGAGGTAACCCATGAATGGCTCATCTAGAAGGCGCATCTATAACTCTGGACAAAATCATCATCTCTAATGAAGGAAGGTAGGAAAGAAGAAGCCGTCATCAATTCTCCATACCCTCCTGCACTCCATTTGAGCCTTTTGAGGGCATGTATCTTTGAAATTATAAAGTTGGTTACTGGATAACAGCTCTGGTTTATTAAAATATTTTGGAGCACTCAATCATAACTTTCAGTTCCACTGGGTCTTAGATATTTGAGGGTGCTTAAAAATTACTCATGATTGGAAAAATTTAAAGATACATAATACAAAGTATTCAGAGCTTTTGCAAATGGGAAAGGAATCAAAAGAAGGATGGAGAGGGAGAAAATGCAGGGGAAGGAGATTGAAAGAGAATTAAGACGTGCTATGCACACATACCAACTTCTCTTAGGAATGTAACTATTAAGTACTGCAAATATGTACTAATAAAAAAATCTCCCCAAAAACTAAGCACTCGTGATTAGAATAAGTTAGATATTTAGACTTTAATAGTAGGATAGAGGAAAAAGATTTGATGAACTTTGCTTCACTTCTTAAATTCTGGCTTGCAGAAGTGGAAAAATAATGAAAGAGTTTCAAGTGATACCAGTTCTAACAGGTTGAATAATTGTTCCACAAATGATTTTTTCATGCCCTAATTCACACACCTTGTTATCTTAGTTGTCTAGGGATACCATGAAAATGTCATAGGCTGACTGATTCTCACAGCTCTAGAGTTCACAAGTCCAAAAGTCAGATACCAGTTGATATACTTTCTTGTGCAGGCTAACTTGCAGACAGTTTCTTTTGATGAAGTGTCCTCACATGGAGGAATAAAGGAAAAAGGAAAAGGGGTTGCTGAGAGAGACAGAGACAGAAACACAGAAAGAGAGAGAACACAGCACAGCAAAACACTGCTCTCTGGGTCTGTCTGTCTAAGATCACTAATCCCCTGATAGAGGACCAATTCTCATGATCACATTTATACCAATTTCTTCCAGTGCCATCATCCTAGGAAGTGGCACATCAACATGTGAATCTGAGGTGGGGAGTGCAACTCATTCCACAGCAGCAACGAATACAGTCTAGTTTAGGAAAAGGACCTGTGCAAATACTTCGTTAAGGACCTTGAGAAAAAACCTTCCTGGAAAAATCCAGGTGAACCTTAAATTTAATGACAGATATCATTCTAAGAGAAAGGTAGAAAGAAATAAAGCACACAGAGAAGAAGGCCATGTGAACATAGCAAAGACAGAAATGTTTGCAGCCCCAAGCCAATAAACACTTGTTCCAATAGAAGTTGGAAGAATCAAGAATTCCCCCGTTAGAGCCACTAAAGTGAGTACAGTCCTGCCAACCTTGACGTTGGATTTCTAGTGTCCTGACTATAAGACAAAAAAAATTTTTTTCTGTTGTTTCAAGTTTAAATATTACAAATTTCTTAGTTCTATCCCAAATCAATTAAATAAATACCTAAGCTCTCAGGCTGTGGTTAGAAAGCTCTAAAGTAAGAAAGCTGCCATGGGACAGAGTGTGAGATGTTGAGCCCTGAGTGGTTTCCCCTTCCACAGACATGTTCATTTCAGTGAAGATTTCATTATTCTGAAAGAACGAAAACATTCTTCACCTTCCAAAAAAGCAATGTCCTTTATCAGATTTTATATACTAGGAAATGTATTGAAACCTGGTTTAGAGACAATGTATGCCAGAGACTTCTGATTCCTTTGTAATAAATTGTCACTTCTATTTTGACTGGAAAAGAGTAATTTAAAAGGAATTTGAAAAATACAATGCAGGCCACTAGGGCACAATAGAGCATTTTTTTATCTTTATTTTACACTAAAAGTCCTGTAGAAAAACATCAAAAGGCTGAATATTTTCTTTCTTTTATATTGAAATTTCATATAGGTTTTTCTTTCCTCTTTTTTCCTATCATGGTCAGTAGTGAATAAATCTATCACAGACCATGTGAGAGAAGTAAAGTTATCGTAATTTACAGGCAAGTAGAAACAGTTCCTCTAACCTTAATTTTTCCTTTTTAACCTACCATCCAAAGGAAATGCAGAAGGTCACCTCTTCATCTCTATTTCTTAAGAAAAGAATTAGTCATACATATTGTTGAATTGGCTTCAATCCCAGAGGATAAATGAGAGGTGAACTGATTGAACAAAGGTACATCACCGCACTCAGAAAGCCATTTGCTGGTAACAGGAAATCAATGTAAAGCAGTCTTACAACATAGCATGACATTAAATGTCTATAATCACTTTATTCTGCTTAAGTTGTACAGATGTGTTCAGCCAGCATTCTCCTTCTGTAATCTCTCCGTAGGAAAACTCATCTCCTTTCACAACTACAGAGATCACTTAGAAACTAATAGCTTTCAAATCCCCATCTCTATCCCTGTCTTCCCTCCAGAGATCCTGAGGACATATGGTGCGGTGGCTGAGGATGAATAGACAGCGGGGGAGTCACAGCGTCTCCGCTCAGAGGCCACATCCTTCATTTTAAATAAGCCTTGCTTTCATCTTCAAGTAGAGAAAAATACATGCTACCTAGGCTTTAGCAATATGCTCTTGATAAATTTTGTAATTGTTCTATTATTATTATTATAGATATTATTATTATGATGATGATGATGCCTATCTACACAGATATTCCAGGAGTCATCAAAAGCAAAACTGACTGAAGGTGAATCAGTAACTTTGACGCAACTACTTGATCCATGCCTGCAAAAGACACCATATTCAAAATGTTATCATTCTACCAGTTTTCACCCTCAGAGAGTCATGTTTATTCCTCCTTAACCTAATCTCCCACTTTCTAATTCTTTTTTGCTTTATTAAGGTATAATTAACAAATAGAACTGTATATATTTAAAGTACATAATGTGATGATTTAGTATCCATGTATGTTGTGAAATTATTACAGGATAAAATTAATAAAAACATCCACTGTCTCACATACCATACTCTTATTTAAATTATTTTGAGTTTAGAATCATTTCTATCTACTCTCTTACCAAATTTAATGTATAAAACATAGTAGTATCAGCTAGAGTTGCATTGGTATGATATCATCAGAACTTACTCACATTAAAGTGAAAACTATTATCTTTGAACAAGTTCTCCTCAACCTACCCCTTTGTGCCAAGCCTCTGGAAACCACCAATTGTATTCTTTATTTCTATGGGTATATCTAGTTCTCTTCATTTATCTTTTAGATCCTACCAATATGTGTTTGTAAGGGAGGAAAGAGAGGGAGAGGGAAGTGAAGGGGAGGGGAGAGAGAGAGAGAGAGAGAGAGAGAGAGAGAGAGAGAGAGAGAGAAGAGAGAGAGAAAGTTCTCCATAAAAGAAAACACTTCCATATGCAACAACATGCAGTAGGCATCATGCTATGTGAAATAGCCAGACAAGGACAAATGTTGTATGGTACCATTTACTTTTGTTACCCTACTTCATTCCTCCACATCTGCAGTGACTCATTAATGTGTCTACCTCCATGCCTACTGACAGGACCTAAACCCATAGTCATCTCTTTGATATTGAGATCTCCTTGTAACCTGTCTCCTGGGCTTCAACTTTTTGATCTCACATTACTGATTTCTTGTAGCATCTCAAACCTGAACTGGAAATGAGTCCCCAATACACTCAAGTGCTCTCCTTATATCATTTGAAGAGTTTTACAACCTGTCTAGCCTTGGTTTTTCTTCAGTCATCTTAAGAGGTTCTTATCCTTAAGTCTATTCATGAAAAATGGTATTAATAAGAGTCACTCACTCCTAGATTTTTCAGGAAGCAATTACCTTGAAACAAAGAAGATAAACAGCGTGTGTGAACAATGTTAATGCAATATGATAAAATATAATATAAATATAACTGTGTATATAATTGACTCTAATTTATATATTTTAAAGCAAATAATGTTTAAACTCTGATCCTTTTTATTACTTGTACCAGATTTACATCATTTGACCAATCTTAAGCTTCTAGGTGACTATGTTATAAATGAGCAAAGTTAACTAATGATCTAAAATTAAAATTTTAGCCTAAAGGCTGTTGTGATACATACCTTGTTCTTTCAGCACTTTCTAAAACACACCACTCATTTCCACTACCTCCCATTTCTTGAAAACCTAAGCATTCTGTGTTCTCTTTGGCTTCAGTGCTGTATTTTCCTTTTCTTTTTGGTAGACAAACACTCGCCTTCCTCTCTTGACTTAAACCATAGTATCTCCTTGAATGTTCTCTGATCCTTTGGAAGATACAACATTCTCCCATATATATGAACTGAAAATCTGAAAACCATGCTGAAATTCTAAGGAACAAGGCTAAAATCAAGCTGAACTGACATCTAAACTTCAAATTGCAGCATCAAGGTTAATTCAAGAGGGAAAGTCCAGGAAAGAAGCAGTTATTGCAAACAAGGAAAGCATACAATTGAAGCAACAACAGAGAGAAAAATAAGGCACCCGGATAAAAGTCACAATTGCAGATCAGATAAATATTGATCAGTATGTATGCAAGAAGACTGAGCCTGCAGAGATTGTCTAACCTTATGTCTGATATTAATATTGATATTGATTTTTAATGGCTGCTAGGATTTTTAAAAATTCTCATTAATTATGTTAATATCTCAGCTAGCTGTCTTAATGAAAAGGAATTTTACTTCTATTAAGTGCGAAGCCAGCAGCAAGCAGAGACTGAAATCTATCCTGCAATTCCCTAGCAGTGTCAGGGGTCTGAACTCAGCACTCCACTGTGCAGGACACTGCATCGTCTTCTAATTCTCACCACGGCCAGCTGCAGATTGTGCTGTTCTGTAGCGGCTCAAGAACCTGATGCTTTGCAATACAAAACCAAAACTACCACGAACTACCTGACTTAGAGAGGAACTACTCATTCCTGTGCAGATGCAGGCCTGTGAATACTGGGCAAACACTGATGAAGCACCTTTCACGTACCAATGCCCTTAGAAGTGCTGGGGACACAGCTTAGAGAAAAGGAAGTTTCTGTGCTCATGAGCCTGCATACTGATACTCTAGACAGATACTAAGACAGGGAGTCACTGGAGCACATAAACAAAAAGCAGCAGAAGAAAGGGAAAACAGGCATGTAAAGAGATGCATAAAGGTCAAGGAAACATGCCAAAGTAAGTGGAAGAGTTAAAAAGAATGGAAAGTTGGAGATGGGATTACATTTGGGGGGCCAATCAAGGAAGGACTACACTAAAAATAGTATTTGAGTGAAGAGATAAAGGAAATGAAGGAGCTACACCACTGCTTGGGAAGGAAAGGGATCCAGATAGAAAATGGAGCATGTGCAAGGGCCCTGGGCTAGGCTCATGCTTGGTGAGTTCAAGACTTAGTACTACCAACCACATATAGCACATAACAATATGCAAGGCCCCGCTCTAACCATTTGATATAGCAAAAGTCATTTAGTCCACACAGTTCCTTTCATATGTAGAGGTTTTATTACTCCTATTTCATAACTGTGAAAACTGAGGCAGGACAATTCAGAAACTGGTTCAAGATTGTATAACTAGTTAAGATTCAAATTTAAGCAGTTTGGCTCCAGGGCTAATGCTTGTGACTACTCTCCTGTGTATTCTATCTTTAAAATGTATCCATATCCATCACTAATGAATACAGATTATGACTAACCTACATTTAAAAATAGAAAAAAAAAGAAAGGTTTTTAATAATCTAGTAAAACTGATTAACTCCAAGAAGCAGGCCAGAAAATCTGTAGCAAAGAAGAAAGCCATTCAGCTAATCCTGCACAATAATCCCTCCTGCTCACACAGTGCTCTGGTTTGCATATGGGTTAAGAGTGTCCTCCAAGACTTCCTGTGTTGAAATTTAATGGTGTCCTCCAAGACTTCCTGTGTTGAAATTTAATCCTCGCTGTGAAGCAATGAGAGGGAAGAAATTTGTGTGATGTGTGATGTTTAGAGGTGGGGTTTGGAGAAGAGATTAGGATTAGACAAGGGCCTCAGGAGAGCCACCATACCTGAATCCACATGACTTCATAAGACGAGGGAGAATGACCAGAAAAACCACATACACACATGCATTGTTTACCTCTTGCAGTGTCCTGCACAGCCAGGTACTCTGCCAGCAAAAAGAGCAATACCATTTGTGGCCACTGTATATTGTACCTTCAGAACTGTGAGCTCAAAGAAGGCTCATTTCTTTATCACTTACCCAGCTCGTGATGTTGTTAGCAACAGAAAACAGACTAACGCAGCGTAAGATTTAAACACCATAAAATTTTTAAAGGAGAAACCATAACAAAGCACTCCACTTCGATTATTATGACTCTAAGATGTGACTAAATTAATTGCCTGCCTTACAAAGATTAGACAGGCAAATAGAGTCAGTAAAAGCTGATTCTACAACCAGATTTTTTGAGTATGAATCACAGCATGGTTTCATCATTTATTAGCTGAGATGCGAACAAGCTGCTTAAAATCCCTGAATCTCAGGGCTATGGATGGTAAGAATACCCACTTCTGAGGATCTAATTCCTGGGATTTTGTTTGGAAGAACTGAGTTAGCAGTGTCTATAGCAGGGAGGCTGTGAGGTTTGTGTTTGTTTTACTATTAATTTAGTGCAATGCATTATTGTATGCAAACCAGAGACTCTAGTGGCAGGCTGTGGTTAGAGTGCCTGGAGAGTACCTTCTGGCTTTGAGACATGCGATCATTACTTACCCCTCATGACTCTAGTTTCTGATCTGTAAAATGAGGAAAATAACTCTACCAATTTCATAGCATTGTTACAAACATTAAATGTCTTACTGTTTGTGAAATGCTTAGACAAATACCTGGAACACAGTAAGAGTCATATTTTTACTGATAATAGCACTGTCATTATGTAACATTTAAACTTATTAAGGAAATTGTTTTCTACTTTGGTTCAAGAAGACACGAACGTAACCTGATTGCTTCTTAAATCCTATTTTTAAAAGTTGAGATCAGAAATTACAGTGTTTAAAACATGTTTCTCTCTGTCTCATTATAATCCAACAAGTTGAAAGCATACTCTAAGAATTTAGGTATTGTGATAAATTATTTTAACCACATTCCTGAAAACTAGATTCATGGGAAATTTCTTCCTTTGGTCCATTACTAACATAGAAATTCAAGGTAGATTGAATTTCATTTTCCCTACTCCAATTAGCTTTGTTTTAGGGAGAGCATGTTTTCAGTATTCACTCCTGCTTGCCACTAAAACCCTGGTAACATATAAGGATCTATGACACCCATAATAGTGTTTCTTATGATGGGATAGTTTGGGGCCTCTACCAAATAACATACAAGGGAAAAGAAATTGAAACATAGCTGTTGTTTGCCATGCTGATGATGGCAATTACTATTGTCAGTGAACGTGTTGTCTATAGCAAGATTTAATCACTATGTCTGCACTTCTAAAATGCTGTGACACTGCCTACGAGCTCTTCAGACGTGTCAATCCGGGTTCTCTTTACAGAGCCTGTTACCTTCACCCTAACACTAATCTCAGAAAAAGCTGCCAAACCCTAAATTGCCATCTAATCAGCTTGGTTGAAGCACTTAGCAGAGTAGGCAAGAAAGAACAAAGTTACAAAATATGTCCACTTCAGATGCTTGTCTAGATCGAAAAACATGTTGGCTCTATTCCACGCCGACCTCTAGCCCAGCAGGGAAAAGGACAAAATGGAAAACACTCAGGACTGGCCAAATACCTTAAAATTTCACCATAAGGATGTGGCATCAAGGGATTCTGAATCCAGAACTCCATCTTGGCTCTCACAATAATTTTAGGGACCTTGATCTCATTATGAATGTATTTACCAAAAAATTAACACGACCATGTGAATCCAAAGCCAATGTGATGATTTTGTCTCATTTTGAAAATTTTAAAAAGATTATCATGTCCCACCTTTACAGAGAACTTTTTAAATCTGTAATTTAATTATTCTAAATTAAAGGGTGAAGCAGAAATTACTGATCATCGTCACCACTGAAGAATAATGTGAACAGTACATGATACAAAGGATAAAAATAAAAGATACCTTTCTGGTATTTAAGAGAGATTATTTTTTATGACCAGGAGTTCACAGTTTTAGAAAGTTATAATTTGGTGCTGAACAATCTTTTTCCAACACTTTCTAATTCATACACCACTCAGGATCTTTTTATAAATTTTATGTTTAGAGCAGTAGCATTTAATCTTTGACTTTTCAAAATCTGAAGAATCTTAAGGCCATGGATCCATGGTATGGCTAATATATACACACAGAAAGATCAGGTATGTGAAAATAGCAACTGACTCCTGATATTAGAAAAGTAATGGAGTTTTTCTTTCCATTTTTAGTGTTTGGTTTGGTTTGGTTTGACTTGGGTTTACTTTGTTTGATACTAACGATTGAACTCACCACCTCATGCTTGCCAGGCAGGCATTATGCCACTGAGCTATATCCCCTGGGCCAGTATTTTAAAAATATTATTACAGTAAAAATATTACTGTAGTCTCCATTTTGGTAAATCGTATTCTCTGTTAGCATTCTGTTACTGTAACAAAATCAGTGGGATAAATGAACTAAAAAGGAAGAAATCTATTTTGTTGCACAGTTGTGGAGGTTTCTGTGCATGGCCAATTGGCTCCTTTTCTTTAAGCCCCCGATGAGGCAGCACACTATGGAAAGAGTGTGTGGCAGTAGAGAAGACCCATTCTCCTCACGACCAGGAATCAAAGCCAACCGGTATTCCATAGTCCCCTTCAAGGCCCATTCACAGTAACCTAAACCCTCCCACATTGCTCCCTTCTTTGAGGTTCCTCCATCTCGCAGTATCTCCAAGCTAAGGGCCATGCCTTAAACCGTGGGTCTCCAAGAGACATTCAGACTCTAGCAGATTCCAAAATGTGATCCTTCTGAGTATACATCATCCATGCAGTGACCATACCATCTCAGTATCTCACAGGTGCCAGAGATTACAAGATACTTTCTGCTTTACGTATTTAAGATTACAGATTCACTGTGACAAATTTTCATGGCAAAAAGTATAAGGTTTCAAAAGCCATTCTAGAAAGTGCACAGTCTGTGCTTTCACCTAAAGTAACTGTTACAGAGAAATTAATAACCCTGCATTCAAAAAGAGGAAACCAAAATAGGACATTTTTGAAACCAGGCGAAAACTGTCAAAATCCAGAAAGCATACCATGTTTCCAGGCTTTGCCCATGTTATTTTCATGTAGAGATACACTCACTTATTTACAAATCTGAAAAGCACATCATTAGCTTTCACAACAAGCGTGACATATATAATGTAAAGTTGAAAAGAAAAATTTTCTCAATTTTGGTAGGTTGGTGTAAGAATCACTCCCAGCAATCTGAATAATATTGGAATATAAGCTTTTTGTGCTCGATGATAATCTGAGTTACTAAGGGGGTTGGCAGTGGCTTCTTATTTTGAGGTTCAATTTCAGGAGAATCTGGGGCCACAGGCTTTTAAGCAGCACTAGCTAGTTTTTAATTCTTTTTCTCTGTCCTCTATTCTCTCTTCTGAAGCAATTAGCTAGACCATCACTGCATTCCAGTGTAAAAAACACTGCTTTAATATTGATCCTTACATACATCCTAAAATTGATTGCTCTAGACTCTGATGCTTAATATTTGTAGAGCCAACATTGGAATTTAGAAAGTCTTTTTTCTCGCAAAAGCCTGATCCATATAAACAAAAGTTGACTTTCAAAACTGCTCTTCTGTACTCTGTAAACATGGTGATTTGGACTAAATGGTGCCTTCATCATTTTTGTTGTCCTATATCTGGCCCTCCCTCCCACCCAAGGAAAGTAATATGCTAAAGTAATTCGTAGCAATTACTTAGGTGGAAAATAGACCTCTCTTATGGGCTGATTTTGCATGCCCACACACACGTGTGCACGCGCACACACACATCCTGCATTCTTATGTTGAAGTCTGAAAAGCCAATATAACTGGGTTTAGACGTAAGGGCTTTAGGAGGAAGTTAAGGTTAAGTGATGCCATCAGAACAATGCCTTAGTCCAAAGAGTTTATCTCCTTTTACGAAGAAACAAACATCACTCTCTCCATATGTTGAAAGAGGAAAAGCCATGTAGGGGCCGGCTAAGAAGGTGAACATCTGCAAGACAGAAAAAGAGCCTCACCAGAAACAGAATTTGAGGGCACTTGGACTCATGAAAACAATTCATTTTGTTAAAGCTTGCAAGTCTGTGGCATTTTATCAGGACAACCCTACCTGACTAATGCTACTTGATAAAATTTCAAAAACACTAACGCATTGCAGTCAACACATAAACCTCCCTCAGTCTGAAAACTGACTTTCTTTTCTCTTAGAAATAAACCTGTTGTCAAATCACGATTGCAACAGATAATTCAGTTACTTCAACTTAAACACTTATGTTAGCTGAATGTTAAAATTATGCCAGAAACCTGATGTTAGAAACATTGATTCTTTTACTTTATGACATTACACCATAAACTACCATTTTTCAATTCAAATTTTATATAGATAAATATATAGATATATGTCTCCTGCTATCTAAGCATTTAAAGTTTTGCGAGAAGATAGATTTAACCACTCAATACCCAATTCCCACAGGCTCATATGAGTTCAAATGAGACCTATACGATCTTCTACATTTACTGATATTAAGATGATGCATGACGACAAATAGGACAGTCACATGACAGCTAGATTTTTTCATAAAATTCACAAACACATAGTTCATCTTCTCAGACATATAGTATGCTGTATAATTGTATTGAGGTTATATTTCATAATAAGCACTTTTCTATAGGGATTCAAGAATGAGGGGAGAGAAGGTAAACAGACGTAAAGGATGGGTTTATGAAGAAAAGCTAAACAGGGAATCAACAGTGGCTACCATAGTATCTCTTGTTTTCTTCAAAATAATTGTCCATAAGTTCACACACAGTAAGTTAATACAAAACAAAATAGTATAAAACCAATCAAAACAAAAGAATGAGAGTCTTATGGGCCTTCAAAACCATACAACAGGACTGCTGATTTCCTGTTGTCTTGTTTTGAAATCCTGTGTTACTTGCTTAGTTTTGCTGTGATCTGCTTTGTTCTGTTTTGTTTTATTCTCTTTAAAATAAAAAACAATGGTGCCAAACCAAAAACAAAAAAAAAAAGAAAGAAAAGCTAAATGGGGTAAATGCCTGTATCCTGACCAAATAAAAAAGGAAACAAAATGTGACAAAATGTTTAGAAAATAAGAAAAACAAAAATGAGCCCAAAATAAAAAAAATATTTTTATATTTTAGAAACTCAGCAGTGGCTTCTCTATTTAACAAAAGGTGAAGATAAAGCACCTTAAAAGAATATAGGGGATTAAATCAGGACAGAAACCCCAACCACAGTCTACTTAGTCACTAAATGAAAGGGCATGATAAATGGATCAGGCACTGTAGAGTTCTACAGAAAACATAGTCCTTTACATTTCCCTGTAAGAAGTAGCCAGGAGATTGCTTTGTATGGTGCAGAGTGGTATAGAACACTCTACCTGTTCATGGTTATCTCTACTCAAAGTATTTAAGTGGATAGAGGCATCATAAACGTTTTCTATTAGTTCACAAAATATTTTGAAAGCAAAGAATTCAGAGAAAATAGAGAACCATTAAAGCTAATCCATGTGTTTTCCTGCTCTAACTTGTCTTGTTTTCTGAGAAAACTCAAGGAAGAATAAAGTCCTTTCTTTATGACTTGAGAATTAGTCTCAGAACCCTAAAAACAATGACACCACAAAAGGCATTGTGATACCACTCTGCACCATACAAAGCAATCTCCTGGCTACTTCTTACAGGGAAATGTAAAGGACTATGTTTTCTGCAGAACTCTACAGTGCCTGATCCATTTATCATGCCCTTGAAACAAAATGCACTTACCAGGGAATTAGGACTCTAGAGATAAACTGTAATAGTCTCAATTTTGAAAGCTTTTTAATTATGTGATTTTAGATTTGAGCCTGTTAGGGTCCATTGGAAGAGTTAAGAAAAACCTAAGTCTTCTAAAATTACATATAAGAAAGAAGAATATACTAATAAATATTTATGGTTTTGAAATTTATTTTCTAATATTTTAAATAGCACTCAAATATTAATAAGAGTACAATGTCATGTTTGCTTCTTTCTGCAATAAGCTCATCTTTAATAATGCTTCAAAGAGAAAACACAATGGAGGTAGCCAGGCAAACACATCGCTGCAGCCTTGAGCTAACCCAGGGCTTAACTCATAAACCATTCTATGCTCACAGTACAAGTACGATAATCTCCTTTTTAGCTGCATTTATAAAAAGTCTTTGAGCAGGTGAATTAATACATTTAAGCATACTATTTACTATTAATATCAAAGTTATTTCTCAGTGGCTCAAAATACCAAGATAAGCATTGCAAATTTGAACTTTAAGACACAGTTTTTCCAACTCCTACTGAAGCCCCTCTAGTAACTGCATTTGTCCAAATGGGACATCGCTTGTATTTTAAAATCCTCCCATCGCACCACCTCTGTCTCTTAAGCAGGGGGACCACCCAAAAGAAGGCTTTGATCTAAAAGTAATGCTGTACTGTAAAAAATTGAAGAATAGGCAAGAGCAGCAGTCAATATGGGAAGCCTTTGATCCAAGTGAATGAGTCCCTTTGGGATCTCAGAAAAAAACAGGAACCAGGCCCAAATGTTCAGTGAGAAAGATATATGCAAGAATTTAGATTCATACATTCTTCTCTGTGTACAATTTCATGATGTCCTTTTCTCCACTGTGAATTTTGAAACTGAGAATAGTTTTAATTTAGTACTCATCCAAATTTTTAAACTAGAAAAGACTATATCTCAGCAAAATTTCTTCTGCTATTGTCAATTGCATATTAAAGCTAAATGAAAAAGTGTTTTGATAAAAGATATTTTAAAATAAGTAACACCTCAGAAAATATGAACATTAAAGGCAGTAGTAGACAATTATCTTTAAAAAATAAAAAGCAAACATTGCTGAGTGATTTGCCTTTGAGGAATTCTTGGAATGCATAGGCTGATCATGGTCATTCAATGTATGGCAGACATTGCAGATAAAATTAGGATTCTTCTGTGTTTTTTAAACTATGTTCTAAAAACCCATAAATGCAGTGTTGGTTTCTACAAGAGTCATGAATGCAAATGTTAGACTTTAACTGAAACTTAAAATTGGAGGTAAATTATTAATACAATGGATTTCACAATGTTGGATTTGAATCAGAATTTTAACAATCTACATTAATCTCTTTCAAAACCAGTTTCTCTCTCTCTCTGGAAGTAGGTAAATAAACATTGTTCACATTCTTATTCTATTACTTACTAGCTATTCTACTTTGGATAAATGAGTTTATCTGTCTCATTTCAAATTGTTCTGTCTAGAAATGTGGATCAAGTTTCAGAGTTGTCAACAGGATTAAATACAACATAGTACTTCAAAATCTAGTCCCTGTAGCAATGGTTCTTCACATCTAGTCACTGGACCAGCCCAAAGCCTTATTTGTGACAATATTAAAGAAGGCAATTCAAAAACCCTCTTCAACCCTAACAGTGGGCTAAGCAAACTACATATCAACTAACCTAAACTAGAACTGAGAATCACTCTTAGACACTCTTCTTGGGTATGAATACCAGCCTTGTTATTTAATAGCTTTATAATCATGGGGCAGATACTAAATTTCTACAGTCCATTTAAAGATATGAAAGATAGTGATGCAGGTTAACTATTAAAGTCCTTAAGGTCCTACTGGACTATATTAATGTCTGTATACATTAGCCTCATACATTAGTATGATAAATATTAATTAATCATCATTTTGTAATCATAGCATGCTACTATAACATAGAATCAGGTAATAACATTTAAGTCATTATGTTCAAGTTCATAAATTGAAAGCTATGGTTGTATTTAGAAATGTGTATATTTTTAAAAGCAAGGCACACAGACAGATATCCAATATAAATGGTTTTCAAATTCCAAAGAATTCGTGTCATTTTTTGTTCATATGGTCAAATCTGTTGGAGACAGACAGCTAAAAATGATATTGATTCACCACAATAATTCCTGTGGTTCTAAAATTCAGAGATTAGAAAGACACAGCTTTCTTTCTAATCTGCTTGTGGAATTTTTCTTTTGTAACCCAAATGTCCAATGTTGCCAGATTTCAGTACTAAGTATGACGTCACGGTTTTGGGGTTTTTTTATCTTTTGAATCTTACAAAATTCAAAGAGAGGCAAATATACCAAAATGCATGAGACCTGAAATTTTGTTCTGTAATCCTCTGATTTACAAAAAAAAAAAAAAAAAACAGTAACTGAGGATTAAGATATAGAGAACAGAGACACTCACGCTTGGGTGATGTGGTCATGAATCCAACAGCAAGCATCTGCTTCTTTACAGCCCGAGGCTCTGAATCCTCACAGCAATCTGATGGTACCATCTGCAGCATGGAAGATGCTGTCTCAGTATCTTAATTTGCAGTTTATTATATTTACTATGGTTTTGCCATTACCGTCTTTTCTATAATAATAGCACATTGCAGTGCTGTAGTGAGAGCAGAAGGCATGGAATTTTCTCTATGGGAAGATTTTGTTACTGCAAAGTTGGGCTTTCTCTTTCTTTGATTCTCCAAGCTACAGCCCTTTTAAGACTTTGTCTATTGTATCATTTTTAAAGAAATTGCCCTAATGTTACCCATAAAATTTTTACCTTTCCTCATTTAAACAAATGCAACATCTAAAATCAGCCTCTTTTTTTATTCCTGGTGTCAATTATTTGTGATTTTTCCTTTATTGTTTTGAAAAGCATCATTGATCAAATTTAGTTAGTTAGTGTAATCTTTCCCAAAAGAATACCATTTTTCCCCCATAACATTGATTTATTCTTCTATCACTTTTTGTTACACTCTTTTATTTGTATTTCTTTTTATTTCATTTTATAACTTATGAAATTAACACTTAGCTACAAACTTTGTTTCTTTTCTAAACAAGCAATATTTGAGATATTGTAAGTTCAATATGTTGTCTGTATGAATAATGATTTACATGTAGGTTTTCTTTTGAATTTCAATTTTTAAAAATGCAAAAATAACCTGCCTATGTTTCATTATTGACTGCTAATTAAATTCCAGGTTAATCAGAGATTTGTAGTGATAGAATCTTGCAATACAGCTAACTTTTGTAAACATTCATGTCTCTCAAAAGAAGGTACAATTTGTAATCATGTGGCACACATACATGTTCATTATGTCATATTTACTCATCACATCCTAGAAATTTAAATATTTTAATGCATTATATGTTTGTTCAGCATTCTATCATTCACAAGAGATAATTGTCAAATTCTATTACTGTAATTGTGGGTTTCCTCACACCCCTTTATGTCTGTCTGTATTTTCTTGGTGTATTTTGGAACTGTGTTTTAAAATATATATAAATTTAATTTATTTTATGTCGCTGGGAATTGAGACAACAGCATAAAACTGACATTTCTTATACCTAGCAACATTGTGGATCTTAAATCCTACTTCATCTGATTTCTTTTTACCTTTATGTGGGCTTATATATATCTTTACAGTTTAGAGATGCATTCATAAATTTTTTGCCTTGTTTTACTTAACAATCTTTTTTTTTTCAGGTTGAGTTAATCAGACAATTTACATGTAATGTGCTTCCTAATCTACATCTACTATCTCAATCTGAGCTTTCTAAGTGTTCATGTGTTTCTTTCTTGAACTTTCTTTGCTGTTTTTGTATAAATGAATATTGCATCCTTCTACATTTTCCCAAAAAAAGTTTGAAAATGTTTTTACTCTGCTTATTTTTATCAGTTTACTTATAAGTTACCACATGCATGTTTGGTTTTTAATACTTATTGTTATGGTTTATGTCAGATCTCCTCCCCACCCCCAAGTCTCAAGCAATCATGGATGTAGCTGAATCTAGCATTTGTGATTGGTTCATTGTCTAGTGCTTGGATTGGTGGTGTGAGCACTACACCTTCCCAGGGGTGGAGCCAGCATATAGTGTAAGGGCAAAGGAAGAAAGCGTGTCTCTCTCTTTTGACAAGTTCATGCTTTGCTGCAGCTGCTGCCATGAACCACTGCCCCTCCACCATGTCATTTTGCCTTGGAGACAACTGAGTATGGACTGAAACCTACAACTTATAAAAAAATAAACCTTCCTTTCCTTAACTTTGGGTGTCAGGTATTTTGTCTCAATGAGAGAGAAAAGTAACTAAGAAAAGTATCAGTAAAAAGTACTTGCTCTTTCCAGATAAAACAAGGACCTTATTTCATCTCCACTTTTTCATATCTCAGCCTACGTATTACCTTTTTATGTGTTTAATTTCTGATCATTTGAATTCACTATGACATTGTTAGTAACGTTATTTATGATTACAGGAAATAATCTCCCTGCTGGCTCCAAAATGGAACATCTTGATTGTTATTTATTTATTTGTAGAATTCATACCTTCAATCTGCTTCCTCCAACAAAGATCTACCAATGGAAAATCCTAGTTTTTAAACTGCAAATACTTTTATTCCTGAGTGATATTTTTCTGGGAATTAATGTATTGAAAGTTGAATTTTTCTCTTCAAAATACTAAAATTGTCAGCGTCAGCTCTTTTAGACATGATGATTGCTGAAGAGAAGATATCTCATTAATCTACTTAGAAAATCTTTGAAGGGAATATGTATTTTTCTTGGGTGATTTCTAAAATCTGTTTTCCTTAAATTTCTATTCTTTTTTTCCTTTTGATGTGCTTCAGTTTCTTCTAATGTGCCTAAATGTGACTATCTTATATTCCTAGTGCTTGAAATTCAATGGGCTTCCTAAATCAATAGAGTAGTAGGTAGTTCTGGAAAGTTTGGGGCCCTTGACAATACTTAGATTTTCTTATAATCATGATTCAATTCACAATCCCATATAAACCACCTATGTTTCTGTGAATTATGCTGTGAGAAATTTCTTCTGTTTTTCCCACCTAAAATTCTCTTTTTGAACCATGTATAGTAAGTTTTAAACCCATTTGTTTATATTTCAATTTTCTATAATTTCATCTCTAGCAGCTATATCCCATATCTTCCCCAATCTGGTTCAATAAATTTTACATTTTTATGATATATATTTTTTCTTTCAATATAGGAATAATAATTGTTTTCTAATCTGTTTGATATTTCCAGTATATTAACTGATTTGAATCTTCAACTTTCAATTTTTTTCTTGCACTTCTCTCATTGTATCTGTTTTTTGTGTATAAGTGTTTGTCTTTGACAACTCATGCTTGTTGTATATATATATATATATATATATATATATATATATTCATTCCTGGGAAGTCTTTGATACCTAGAATAAAAGTAGTATCTTTCACATAGGATTCCTATAAGGCTTCTCTACAAACATTCTGTTGGACATCTTGGTAGACATCTTGAGTTGTAACAACCATGATTTCCCCAGAAGAGGCCCCTCAATTTTCCCCTACTTTCCCAACAAACTATAATGGATAAGACCATTCAAATTAACATGTGGAGCTTTAGAACTGGAGCCTGGTGATGAACTGTGTCTCACTCTTCAATAGTACCTTAGGGTAAACAAAGAACATTCCAGGTTGGATAAAGTCACTCTGGCCTAAAAAGTACATACACTCCTCCTTCTTAATCAAATGGTGGGAATCCGCATCATCATGCTGCTGCCTACAAACATGCTTTATACGTCATCCCCAGGAATGATTTTGGAAGTATTGTTCCCCTTCAATTTCATTAAAGATTTTCAGCATTAGCGGCATTAGTTCTTCTCTTAAATTTCTTATAGAATTTAACAGTGAATTCTTCAGGACCTGTACTTTTCTTTGTTGGTAAGTTTTTAAATTACATTTTCAAATTTATTGACTAAAAAACAGGCAATGTAGAATTTTTATATCTTCTTGATTCAGTTTTGGCAACTTATGTGTCTAGGTACCTATTTCTTCTGTGTTTTCCACCTTATGAGAATACAGATTCTTAGAGTAGATATTGATGAGCTTCTGAATTCTTGCAAATCTGTTATGATTTCCCTCTTTTTATTCCTGGTTGCTTGACATTGAGCCTTTTCTTTCCTCTTTGTGTGAGGTTGGCTAGGAGTTTATGAATTTTATTTAATCTTTGAAAGAGGCAACCTTTGATTCATTGATTCTTTGTATTATTTTCTTAGTCTCAATTACAATAATTCCTCTCTTATCTTTATAGTTTCCTGTCTTGTAAGAGCTTTGAGTTTGATTTTTTTCTTCTATTTCTAGAAGTTGGAGATTCAGTATTATATTATGTCAGTTCATTCTGTTTTCCTGACATGAAAATTCATTGTTATAAATGTCCCTCATACGACTGCTTTCATAGCATTCCATAAGTTTCAGTATATTGTACTGGCATTTTCATTTAATTGTAGACATTGTTTAATTTCTTCTTTAATTTAATGTATAACATACTGATTGTTCAGGAGTGTGCTTTTTCATTTCCATGCATTTATGTGTTTTTTCATTTCCATGCATTTATGTATTTTTTATATATGTGCACCCATGTTTATAGCAGCACAATTTGTAATAGCTAAATCTTGGAAACAACCCAAATGCCTATCAGCTGAGAAATGGATTAAAAATGATGTGGTCTAGCCAAGGTTTGGCTCAGTGGCATAATTACCTGCTTGCCAAGTGTGAGGTCATGAGTTCAATGCCTGGTATAAAAAAAAAAGATGCGATCTTTTTATACAATGGAGTACTACTCTATACAATGGAGTACTACTGTATAGAGTACTACTCTATAAAGAAAGATATACTTGAGACAATTATAGGTAAATGGATGCAATTTGAGGCCATACTTATAAGTGAAATAAATCAGCCTTACATGTGTAAACATCATATTGTCTAGCTAGTGTGAAAAACTGAGAGTAAATAAGGACCAAAATGTACAATAGATATTGTGAAATGGGAAAAAATTGTTCAAAAAGAAAAAGTAACTAAGGTAACAGAAAGGGGAAGAAAAGGAAGGGAAAGGGGAAAAATACAAGATAGATATACTACTCATTTCTCTTAGCTATTGAAAACAAAGGTTTGTGTTAATAAGGTTTGGAGAATATTTTATGCCTCTGTCTTGTACTCTGAGTAACTACTTTCAGGGTAACAATATGTAACGTATTAACTATTGTTATTCTCCTATTATTTTGCTGTAACATTTTGTTGTATTCCATAAAATAAAAATAAATAAATCCCCATAAATTGCACCCCATGTACTCCTAGGTCTGCCTGCCTCTCCTTCAGTCTCACAGGGGTTGGGTGGCTCTGGGCCAAAAGGGAAATTACAAGTCTGGCTCCTTTTCCCAGCCAGTTCCTGGCCTTGAAAAAATTTAACATCTCGGCTGATGTGAATTTGGAATGCAGTCAACTGGGATGACTTCTCAAGAATATATTTTCTCCCCTTATCTGTTCAGCACCAACATGAATTTTTGGTAGGCTCATAGATTCAGAATGTGGGAACTTAGTGTTTTTTGTTTAAGTCTTCCAGCAAATTTGTGGATAGACCTGTGCAGAGGACCCCAGATTACAAAACTCTTCGGACTATGGACCCATTGGCTTCAAAAGTAATGAAGATGCTGCCCTTTTGGGTGTCTTGGGCTCTGCATATTATATTTTGGGATAGTTCAGGCAAATTTAAATAAAACATGCATTCCATAAAAAGTTAACTTTAGGGTTTTTAACAACAGTGGCAATAGTTTTTAAAATACACCAAAAATTTTATTAGTAAATGTGTTCCACTTGGTTTACAAATCTTTTTTATTATTACTATTTATTATTTTTTTAAAAAGAAAAACAGAAAAAAAGGATAGAAATGATACAGAATTTCAAAAAGGAAGAAAATGTAGGGAATTAACACTAGTTAATACATTGCATATGGTTATCTCAGACTAATTGTTCAGGGTACAAAATCTAGACACAAAAGTGATCAGTCAAACAATGACTGCACAAATGTTCTCTTTGATGATCTAAGGCGAGATTAGTGGTAGAGTTATTTATATGAATCTTTATTTTCTGTGGAGGCAAACCGCCTTCTTAGTTCACTGGTTGTTTGCTGTTGAGGCTGGGTGACCCTGGAGTGCTAACACATTTGATTTAAAGTATATTGGCCTGGGGATTCCTGTTTCCAAATCTAGCATTTGCGTTCTTAGGTGATGAGCTTCTTCTGAAGGAAAGAGGTCACCTCAGTGGACTGGTCTGGGCTGGAGGGGACGGTGCATGACATGTCCCTCTGCACTGTGATGTCCACACCTGCAGGACAGCGCTGTGGTCAGTTTGGAGCTGTTGCCTGTCCCTTGGGTGCCCTATGTGGAAGGCTGGCTGAGAACTTGCTGCACTGTGTGTGTGACTGGTTTTCTTTTCAAGCTGAGCATGGAGTTAACAGATCATTCAACTCTGATTTAGTATTGTTAGATTACAGAAAACCTATGTACGTAAAGAGGGCTTGACCATGATTTACATATTTCATTGGCATTTTTTGCTGAATAGGTTTAAGTCAGACAATAGATTTTTAAAAACCAAGTAAAGCAATGTGTGAAAATTTAATGTCTTTGTAATAAAAATACATTATGTTCACAAAAAAGTAATAAAAAAACGTAATGAAGACATCTTGATCTCTTATCCTTCTAGTTCATTTGGTTTTCAACTTGAAATGTTAAAAAGAAGATGCATAGGCCATATTTTGTTTTATTTGTTTGCATTTGTTTTTAGATGTGCTGTTCTTCTTAAGATAAATTTTTTTAGAAATGTGAAATATAAGCACTCATCTTTGATGGTATATGATTCATTGTTACTTGACACCAAAATAGGTATAATTCACAATTTCCTGTATAGTGACATAGTCTATATATGCTTAACTAAATTTTATAGAGTGCCTGCTATGGACTTTCACTCCTCAAAGTGTAGCTTGCATAACTTCAGAATTTCTTAGAAATATTGAATAGTTAATTCAGTTTCAGATTTTGTAAAAAGCAAAATAAACATTAAAGTGTAACTTTAGGTCATGTCAAATATAATGTAAAACTCAGGAATGAAATAGTAATAGTAATAGTCGTATAATCATGTGCAATATTTTGTAGGCAACTAATATGCAATTCTTAGACCTTTTGATATTGTTAAAAACATATTTTGTTTTAGACAGACAGTCAAATCATAAGGAAGTTCTATAATATATAAAAGTCCTTTGTTATAAGTGCTATCTATATATTAGTATTTAAAAGTGCCACACTTTTGTGTCTTATTCTCTTAAGTATTAGTGTGCGGCACAGAAATAATATTAAAATGTTTTAAAGATTTCCTCACAACTTATTTTTAAAGCATATAGATCATTTCATACAAAATAGAGAAATAGAAAGTTCATCAAACCAAAAGTTACCTAACCATAAACCGAAACCAGTTGTAGCCCCTAATTCAAAGCATTCTGTAATGAACCTGAAGTAGTAATTACCTGACTTCAAGATGGACAACTGGAGGCACTCAGTTTTTATTGTATCACATAATTTTTATCTAAAAAAAAATAGCCCTTTACATTTTCACCAACAGTTTTCATGGATACCAACAAGAAGCATTTGTACTATAATTTTTCAGTGCATTATAAAAGTGAATGTTTTCTAAATGTCATAGTTTAAATTTCATGGGGCGTGAAATCTCCTTTGAAATGAAATTTAAAGCCTTTTTCAAATAAGAAGACTAATCTTACAGTCAAAAACACTTTATATTCTCAGACATTATTAACCTTGGAGTACTGCTTGCAATATGATAATACTTTCTGACACATTAAGATTAAATTTGTCTTTATATAATTATGTTAAAGAATACATTTTAAATAGATAAGATTGGAAGAGAAATGTGTACAATAGTAGGATTCCCATTTACTGATAATAAATTTAACTACTCATCATTTGTATGGTAATGGTAACATATTTGAGCAGCTCTCTTCTAAGGAAAACTATTTTTAGATTAAGCATTGTGCTTAATGCCAAAAAGGTAACACTGCATAATAATATAAAAGAGAGATGGCATTAAGTTCTTATACTGCTTTTAAGTTTATAAAAGCACAACATAATAACCTTTTATTGGTAAAGAGCAAAATCCCTTTCATATAATCAGAGCTATTTTTGCACCCCAAAATGTTTTAAAATGCTTAAAAATACATTAATTATACTTCGAACAACATGTTTCAGCAGTTCATGTTTAATTACAACTAGATACTCCTGAAAAGTTTTGGCAAAAATAATGCATGGATATTGGTCATTTTTATCAGTACCAA
Source organism: Dolichotis patagonum (assembly GCA_004027295.1). NCBI lineage: Eukaryota > Metazoa > Chordata > Mammalia > Rodentia > Caviidae > Dolichotis > Dolichotis patagonum. Next base: position 39,591 of record PVJX010004208.1, read on the forward strand.
ACCATTTCTTACATGAAAGACAACAATGCAGTCATATTTTTATCTGCTTTAAAACTTTGAAATTGTAATGGCAACGGAATGTATCATGTATCTTTTAGAATTTTTCCATAATAGTAGGACTAGTAACAATTTCCATTTTCATGATCCTGATGTTTTAAAATATGAACAAGTTGAAAGAAGAAAGAAACAGAAAGAAAAAAAGAAAGAAAGAAAGAAGAAAGAAAGAAAGAAAGAAAGAGAAAGAAAGAAAGAAAGAAAGAAAGAAAGAAAGAAAGAAAGAAAGAAAGAAGAAAGAAAGAAAGAAAGGGAAAGAAGGAAGGAAAGAAAGAAAAGAGAGAGACTGGCTCATCAACCGCTAACTCTGCCCTGAGCAAGAAAACTAAGACGATTGCTGGGCAGTAAACATTCCTTTCTGACTCCTGACTAACCCTAACCCTAACCTTTGTTCAGGGCATTTTCACCCTAATTGCTCTTTACCTTGGCCAAAATGACTGAGTCTTCTGTGGCCTTGGCCCCTCCTGGTGGTTCGTACTGAGAACGGATGACCAGATGCTCTGATCTCTAGAAATCTCCATGTGTCCAAAGATTCCTTGGTTTTGTTCACAGGCTGTTGGTTTCTGTTGGTTTGATACGTTTTGCCCACGATTCAGTTAACACGACACAATAGATTTGTGTTTTAGCCCGAGGTACACTCCTTTGAAGTCTTTTTTGTTCCTCCTCTTTCTAGGCTATATGCTTGCCCATTGAATGACTTCTTAACTGTCAATCTCATTATTGAGCTCCTGTCCCTCTATTTTATACTTCAAAACCAAAAATGACACAATTGTTAAAACACAATATTAACATCATTAATGAACTGAATCACAGAAAGTAAAAACTATAGGGTTTGAACCTTCAAAGGTATTGAACCCTCCACCCAGCCATCCCATTCTTTACAATACTGGCCACCCCTTCCAAATAAACCAGTATTTGCCAGAGCCAGGATTCAAAAGGACCAAAGGTCTTTTCTTTATCTTTTTCCCTTGATTTTTTGTGTCCTTTAGGCGAGAATTTCTGTAGTGTGTTTGCCTATGCATGCACACTTTATTCTCTTGCTTAATATTCAGAGCATAACTTTCATTAGAAAATGGTCTCCAACTTCCAGTAAACCGACTTAAATTAACCTTGTTTTAAATTGGATACTGCTTATACTAAAGCCTTTTATCTTTATTCTCAGTTTAATTTCCTCTAGTAATAGAACATTTTGTTTACCACTCCAAGCACAAAGACACAAGTAGCGACCCACAGTGAAAATATGTAAGCCAACTCATTCTTCTCTCAGAGCCATTTGCACATTTTTAATGTTTTAATATGCATTTAAAACATTGATTATTTGCAAGGGAATTACACTACATCACAGGTCACCTTTGTTTAGGTCGTTTAGGATCCAGGAACCAGAAAGAGTTGACTCCTTTAAAATTAGTTTATGTAACTAGCACCTCTCCTCAAGTCTGTGGCCATTACAATACCACCTTAATCGTTTTAAATACAAACAGCTGTTTCAACTGAATCTTTGAAACTAACAGCCTTCTATTTAACTCTGTACGTGAGTAGTTTTAGTCTTGTCTCTCAGAAGTGCCCCATGCAGCATTGTTAGTGATGGAATTCCACAGGAATTTCCCAGGTGGTAGCTGAAATGAGCAGACAGGCTGGAAAAGAGATGATCCCGGTGTTCACCGTCTTCATTAAGTTCTCAGCTGAAAGAAAAATGACTGCGTTACTTGCTCTGGCCAATAGCATTACCCCTGACCTGGGAGCGGGAGTTAAAATGGTCCTTGTTTGTGGTATTTGTTTAGCTCTTTATAGTTTAGGAACTACTTTCATCTATTTAATTTTATTTCTGAGTACAGCCCTGTTAATGGACTTGAAAACATCAATAAAACATTTTTAATTCTAGCATCCAGCTCTATTAATCAGGACAATTTTTTAATTTTAAGATGAATACAAATTTGCATTAAGCTGAGAGCTATTTTTACTTTTTGGGAAAAAGTTGGTTCTTCTCATACACTTGCTTCACAATATTCACTGTAGAAAATGTGATTATATTGTATAAAATAAATATTTTCCAGAGCAGAGAAGTGAATCAACAGGAACTTAAAGCTATTCTTTTTTGCAATTATATATACTGAAATCTTACTTGTGGTTGCATAGATTTTCTAACAAATCTGACTTTGTAGGAAAATTATGACACCAGATTATAATTATTCAAAATTATTACAATACTTCATTAAGTATACAGTTATGAAAAGCCTTAATGGAAGATGCTAATCGGTGCAGAGCACGTTTATTTATAACAACATACACAGCACAAAGTTATCATTTGGCAGCCATCTGAAAGCATGTCACAGAAACAATGGTGATTGTTTTTAAATAAACAAAGTGATTTTAAAACTTGCAACAGGTTATAGGGCACAGATGGAATTGTGTGAGTCATTACAGTCACCAGGATCCTTCAGAAAATGTACAAAGACATGTTTCACCAACTATGGAAAGACACCATTGAGATGTGACCTCTAGTGGCAGATTTCTACCATGTATTTGTCACATATGCTTTATGGGCAGCAAAACTCGAAAGTGAAATATGTCATTGGGATGTAGAAACTATGAGTCAGATTTTTAAACCATAAGCTGTTCAAGGTGAGCTGGTTTTATATTCTACAATATCTTTCCTCCAAAGTCAAATACAAATGGACTATTGACTATCACTGCCTACTGAGCATCATGTTTTCTAATAGAATTAGCACATCCCCCTCTCTATAGTCCTGTTATGTGCTAATTCTCAAAGGGTTGATCCAATTCATCAATTTTAAGAGTGTTGCTACACCCTCAGTAGCTTTTTCCCAATATTCTGAAAATGTGTATATTGTATCCTTATAACAATTTCTAGTAAATTTCCATTTCTAGTAAAACCTAAAAAGTGAAAGTATTAACCTCTCATAAAGTTGTTGAGTGCCTGTAACATATGTCCTCTATCTTACAAAAATAGAAAAGGTTGTTCAACTAGTGCTTAAGCTGCTTTAACCTATAAAAAACCAAATAGGATGTCAAGAACACACCTCAAAATCTTCTACTTAATATTATGTCTATTTTAAGCTTCTGAAAATATACATACTAATTAATGAGGCCACATAACAGATCTAGGAGATGTTTAAAAGCCTATGACAGCTAAATGTGATTGGGACCTCATTACGATGAAGATTATGCATTGATGAACATAAGAAATTCTCTCATTGGCAATGGCATATGATTTCACTTCTACTAAAAGAAAATACACTTCTGAGGACTAACTTGGGTAATGTCTATTTCCACAAAGTAATTACCTTTTATGTTTTGACATGGATGACACTTGTTAATGGCGAAGTCTTAAGGTGTTACAAATGCATAAATCACTGTCAAACACTCTCAATTACATAATGTAGGGTATTTTTATACTAACATCACCATCATCAAAAAGTACTTAACAAGTGACTAGGCTAAGAGAATTATACAAATGCTTTTTAGTAAGGAACGTTGCCATGTTGAGGATAATGACACTATTGTCAACACACTGAGAAAAAGACCTAAGAACAGCACAGAATAAGGAAGTAAATCCAGACAATGTTAAGAATTAAGAGTAAATGCACACTGAACCCAAGCATGACACATATTTGTCGATGAGGTGAAATTATGATGAAGTTTAATAATAGGTAAAGACTACATGTAGTCCTATAGATATCTAACTGTGATATCTCATGTGTACTCAGTTCATATTGGTTTGTGTTTATATATTGATGTGGACTACCAATGTGTGTGATCGGAAAGCAGAATGGATTATGTAGTGCAAGTAGCAAACTGTGTATATTGAATTTTAAATGTACTATCATTATGAAGAGAAGAGGATTAATTTCCTAATTACATTTTAATATGAGTTGGCATTTCCAGAACACATATTGCTTATTGAAAAGGAAGACGCCTTAGCCATATGCTAATACCATCCAAATGTGACAGGCACGATGGGATTTGGTCTGTCACTGCACACACCCACACAGAGAGCTGGAGAATTTGAATTTTGAATCCACCCTTTTTTCCTCAGGGACTTGATTGCACTGCGTGCATGTATACTTTTCATCTTTAAAACTGCCTGCTTTGAACTCTGTCTAAAGCAATCTATCAGTGTGATTTGTGGAATCAAGCAGTCAAGTTTAGTATACAACTCTTTTCCATATAATTAATCACTGTGTTCCTTTCACATCCCAGAAGAAACAGGTTGTCAGGATTGGAAATGTGTCATTTGCGATCAGATCCTGGTGTTAGAAACTTTCAGGGTCTCGTATTATCTGCTGACCAGTGCCTGGAAGTTTGATAGAGCACCAGCGTCCCTCAATGGGCAGAATCGGCCCTGGGCCAGCAGTCAGAGATGGAACAAGCAAAAATTTAAAATGGAGAGGAAACAAAAGGGAAAAAGAGGGACTTAAGAGTGGGAGATGATGGAAGCAAGAGAAGCAGGAGAAATGTGTGGATTGCACATAGAGAAACATTTGCGGCAAAGAAAGGAAAGAAGATGCGTCCCAGTCTCTGCAGAAGCCTCAGAAGGAAGCTGCCCTGCTGGAAGAAAATCCAGCGTAAGTGCTTCCATTGCAAAAGCGCGCAGCAACCACTAGCAGCAACAATGGCCACCACCATCTGCACTCACGCTGTGAACTGCAGCCTGCAGGTGGTGTGCAGATATGTTTTCTGCTCTCCAGCCTTTGAAACAAATCTCTAATGTAGGCATTTGCGCTCACTTCACAAAAATCCAGAGGACCAGACCATTTTAGTGACACATAAAAGGCAACAGTGGTCTTAAGTGAAAAAATCTCAGGCGCCCACTTCCTCAATGCCACCATTTTGATACGTCAATTTATAGTACTCCTCCTTTGCAGAATTTCTGATACAGTGAAGCAGCATTTAATGTTTGCTTTTAGAAACAAAGCCCCTGGGGAAGTGCTTCGATTGATCGGCCTGACCTGCATAACCTGGTAAGCTCTACTTGGGGAGAACTGCCATTCTTCCTCCCCTGCCTGGAGCAGTGATCACACTGAGGCCCAGGCACCTGACCAGTTTGGCCAGTTATAGAATTTGCAGGTCACCTGATGGGTCCAGAGATGATCATGTGACATGTTATCACCCAACCAATGCTTTTCCCTCTTATTTTTTTTTCCTAAGGAGTTTATTAGTGAAATGTGAGGGGTAAAGAAAACCCCAAATCATAGAAAAATTCTGAAAATGTCCCGTCAGATGGAGTGGGGACCTAGAATTGGCCTCTCCAAAAGCACAATGTCAACAATGACATTCTCTGGCAACCCCCAGCCAGAACATGAGCTTCTGCTTAGCTCCAGAGCAGAGGAGAGGCTGAGGGGGGCTTCATCAAAAGGGTCCGTGTACCTCAAATAGTGTCACCAATGGTTCTAGAAATGTTGCTGAAAAGGTAACTCACTTAGTACTGTTTCCGAAAGTTTTTCCGAACTCTCCCCACATGCTCATTACAACCTTAGACGTACATGGCAGAACCCCGAGATCACATTTTTTAAAGAAAAAGAAAGAAAACAATAAGCCCTGTGAGTCTCTAGGGAGGGAGGAGGTGCTGCAGGCAGCCCAGGGCTCCTTCTGCAGAAACTTGTTGTGTTAAACAACTTGCCAGTGGCCGCACGACCTAGCTGCACGATCCTTTGTCTCCGTTTAGGTCTGTGAGTCCCTTGCTTGGTGTCACAAGCACGGACCAGGTTGAGAAAGTTCACATGTTTCCTGATGTTTCTGGTGGTGAGCTAGATGGACTCCAAAGCCGGTAATGTATGCCAGAGCGGTAACTCTCTCCCTGCGCTGGCTCCTCTGTCCCAGGATGGCGAATGCCTTCTGATATTTCTCTAGCGGAAACTGGTAGATGGACTGTTGGTACACTTCTGTATGGCCTGGCATGTGTCTTGTTGTACCTCTAGGGTCTGACTGTCTGACACCAAGGGAAAGCAAGGCCTAAAAGCATCAGGTGAGGAACAGAAGCAGGAGTTTCTTAGTAGCGCTTGGGTTTCTAATTCAGTGCATCTCCAAAACTAGGAGTTCTCTTCCTAAGGCTCTCACATGTCTGGCAGTATCTTTACTTGTTACTAATCGTGATTTTAGTCATTTAACATAAGATTAATGCAGACATAGGTTAGTGAACTCCCTAAAGTCCCAGAAAGAATAAATACTATTTTTTTAATTGCTGAAAAAATTCATTTAATTATGTAGGACATTGATTCATCTGCCATATAGACGCTGATTTTTAAAGTATTCATTATGTTTTGCATATAAAAATAAACTATGAATTTCTTATAAAAAGAAAGAAAAAGAAAGGAAAAATAATTCAAGTTTTATGAATAACATATATGAATTCAGTTTTTAAAATGCTATGAGGAAAAATCTAATATAAATCTTAAATTTTTATTTGATAGAAATAAGTTTTGATAGCCTGGGCCCACAAGGTAAATAGCGAGAAAGATCCTCAAATCTGCTCTTCTGCTCTGTTGCAGTAAGGCTCCTTTAGGAGTTCAGCCCCACTCTCTCCAGCTTAATTCTGTTCACATCCCTCTTTGGCCCTTAAGTCAATGAAGTTATCTTTGGCTGGATCTATACATTGATAAGGACATGTTATATCATCATGGAGAGGCTAGAAATCCATATTTGTATGAAGTTAAAAAACATGAACTCCTTGTTTGGTTTCTCCATTCTGTTAACCAGTCTGGGTAGCTGATCTTGAGGTAAATCCTAGGACATGAAGGGAAAGAGCCAGACATCACTGACAAGTGCAAGTTATTTCCCACGTTGTCCCTTACACAGAGGAATGATCATGGGGTACATCCATACCAAAAAGGAGTAAATACGGGCCAAGTAATTTTTCTGCTATACACAACAACACTTTAGCATGCTTCTTTAAAGGCAGTATGTGTGCAAAAGAAAGCCAGCACAATTCACAATACCTAAATCCAGGAAGCGATCTATATGTCCATCAACAGATGACTGGATAAAGAAAATGTGGTATTTACAAGCCGTGTAGTCTACACTGTCATAAAGAAAGAGAAACTGGAGTCATTTGTAGAAAAATGGATTCACCTTGAGACTATATTGTTAAGTGAAATAAATCAGACACACAAGTTTAAATATCATATGGTTCCTCTTATATGAGAATTAAAATTATAAAAAACAAAATAAAAGGTAGGCATAGTGATTAGGAAGAAAGATCTTTACCAAATGAAAGGGGGATCAAGAGATAGAGGGAGGGGAAAGAAGAAGAGGAAAAGGGGGAGAAGAAATGAAAAAAGGAATTGTGATGCATTATATACATGGATCAAGTCCACTCCACACAAGCAACGGAAACACTATATACTGCAAACACATCTTAATAAAAAAATTTTAAAAATTAAAACATATTACTGGAAAACAATAAAGAGATCAGATCTATGGAGTGAGGTCACCATGAAAATATGGTGTGGTGTAATTACACTGCCTTTAGAAATGTGAGCTGCTCATTGCTAAAAGACAGGTAAGAAAACTATTTTGATTATTAAAATTAAAATTGATGAACATTTTAAAAATCTTGATACCATAACTATGTATTGGCATGTTTATTTTTTAAACTGTTTTTTATTTACTATAATATTCCAATTTATACTAATTGGTTCACAAAGGGAATTAAGTTGCATACAAGAACAGATTATAAACACACAAAGTTAAATCCTGGCTAAAATTTGACCAATCATTTGTTTTATAAAAATATAATGACTTTCTAATTACTAAAAAATGTTGATACTTCAGAGAATATTTTTCTTTTGCATAGGTATTTCTTATGCAATCTATAAAGAAATTGAATTATTGTCATGAATAAAAACTTGTGAAGCAAATAGCTACACCAATTTTATTTTCATTATCTACATTTTTCTTCTTGCATCCACTATTATGATTACCAGGATCTTTTTTGTAAGAGAAAACAAGATAGTTCTGTACAGGTCCTTTCAAGAAAAAGAAATATGAATTGTTGGTAACCATACAAAATTAAATTTAACTTCACATATAAAGAAATTAAAATCAAAATAAGATACTCATTTCAATGAAACCTTGAGAAAATTTAGCAAAATTAAACACATCTAAAAAGAAAGGCAACACTTACTTTGACAGCACATACTCTAAATAGGCAATAAATTGTAGCTCTACTAATTTAAATATATTTATACTTAAATATACATAGGTCAGTAATTCTTCATCTTGTAAAGGGAATAAGAAGTCCAAAGCAAGAAAATATTTTTGTGTACTGAAAATTTTAGGGAAAACTTAAGAGTTTTTGGTAGAAAATAATCTTAAAGGTTAAGTAGAATTTGGAATTCCTATCCTAACTGAGTATTTAGAAGTTTCATTAGGTGCAGATACTCACATACTTTTGATCAAGTATGGTGGAAGCTTTATTATTCTTCATTTTTGTTTCTTTTATGGTACTTGAATAGTGGCCAAGGGATGGCAAATTTGGGGGGTATTATATAGCTTCAGACTTACTTGTAGTTTCTTTGAATTTTCTAACAGACTCTTCAAAAGTAAGAAAAAATTCTTGTTTGTTTTATATCATGCATCTCCATCACATTTTTATTTTTTCATCTCTATGCCATGGTATCTGAGGGAATCTTCTAAAAGTCTTCTAGGAATCGAGTTAAAAGAAGACTTTTAAACTGACACTGTACTCCAGGCTCAGATTTCTCTTTGAATTTAGGGCAAGTTATTCCGAGCCTTTCAGTACCGTGGAGAAGATGCAGGTAGCATCAAGAATAGATGGAGCAGAGAGCTCCTAGACCATGGAACTTGTGAAATAACACACACATGCACGCACGCACACTCACGTGCACATATGCACACACACACTCACGCATGCACACATCTCAGCATCTTTCCAACAATCACAATGATCCATTTTTAGAGTATAGTTTGTCAACTAAACCTTCCGAAAGCACCAGTAGCACTAGATGAAAACATGATCCTGGAGAAGTTACATGAGCACAGGTAAGCCGTGCTGTGGAGACAAGCTCTTCTTTCTGGGGACTCTGAAGCAGGGATACTCCCACCTATTGCTGTACATAAAATTGTTAGATCACAGCGCTGTCCATTCATTCACGCACTATCTGTGGCTGTTTGCACGCTTTCATAGCAGAGATTACTGGTTGCAAAGGAAACCATCTGGCCTAAAACTTTTACTACCAGTGGCTTCCAGAAAATATTCCCCAATCACTGCCTTAGGGCTGCTCTAGTGGCCATACGCTTCTATTTTAGCTACAGCTCTAACGAGCAGTATTATTCATTCTCCCAGACCAAGAAAGGAAAAGGAAAGTGAACAAACATTTGTAAATGAAAGAATTAACCTTCCTTCCTCCCCTTCTCCTTGACAGACACTGAGCTTAATAATGGCCCTTGGCGAAGAGTGTAATTGAGTCCTTACTATAACAGTTTCTTCAAACTTCTCATTTTGGGAACTAAAGGGACAGACATAAAGAGATATAGCCTTCCTTTCTAATTCCCAGAAGGCTCAAAAGAGTACCGACTACAATTAAGAAAAGAGCGAAGCAGTGTCCTGCATAATGAGATGACTGACCTTATGGAAAACCAGTGCCCTGAAAATATGAAGCAGTCTGAAAAACAAGTATTTCTCTTCACAGTATGGACTTAGTCTGCTATCTTTGTTAATTAGGTTTATTCCTAGAATATTATGTGAATGTGTCCAACAAGTCCAATCTTTACTTCCTGAAAATGTAAAAACAGATACAGACACACCAACTCAAGAAGCAGGTGCACAAAGAATGATCTGACGTCAGAGAACATGTATTTCTGGGTTGGACTGTGTGGTGGATGGCAGCTGGTGTTCAGCTTAATAACCAGCTGAACTGAGTCAGCGTGGTGCTGAGTGTGGAGGGCCCACCTCATAAAAAGACCTGGAGAGGAAGAGTGTTGTTGGTTCTCCTTGGTATGGTCGGGTCTCCTGTTGCTGTTGGTTTTCCTGGAGGAGTTTGTTGAGCTTCTTTCCTGACATGAACTTGGTTGCTTTCAGAGTCAGTGGAGCTGGGGACTTTGCTGTCACTGAGAATGGCGGCAGTTCATTTTGTGGGACTCTGGTCCTTACTTTGAGCCTCGCTTCTGGCTCTGGGGGGGAAGGTGTGTGCTGTTCAGTCTCCTGGAGAAGTTTGTCGAACTGGCTTCCCGATATGAACTCAGTTGTTGTCATCGTCAGAGGAGCTTGGGACCTTGTTGTTACTGAGGATGGCTGTGGTAATTTTCGGAAGAGCCCGGTTCTTATTTTGAGTATCGTTTTTTTGCTCTAATGCAGGACCCTCAGCCTGCTGGCACAGATCCTTCTTCATCCCACTGGCACAGAATTTCTAGCTTTCACTGCTGACCTTTGGGCCTTTGCAGCACAGATTCGTAAAAGAGACTTGCATGAGTCATTGCTATGGGCTCTAGATCTCCAGGTGGTCTCACAGGGGGCATTGTTGTGGGCTGTATGTCTTCAGTTGGGCTCATGAAGGACATTGCTGTGGGATTCAGGCCCTCAGCTGGATTCTTTGGGTCTTTAGTTTATTGGCAGATTTCCTGAACTATTTTTTTGTGTTTGCCTGTGGGTGATTATTATAAAATAATATTATAGGTTATATGTCCTGTTTTAAATCATTTTCCTTACAAACCCTGACTACAACAAATTGCAAGAATTCCAGGTTCAAACTCCCTCTCCGTGGTCTGTTCTGTAGACCTTGGAGTGGGTAACTCAGAGTCAGCACAGAACTGAGGCTGTGCTGTGCTTTTTAAAACTATTTTCTTGGACTCTGGAGAAATTTGTATTTACTGCACAGCTTTAACTATCTCTTTTATTTGTTCTTTAGGGATAAACTGTAAAAGACTTTTAAAGAGAACAACAAAATAACTGGGTTTCTTACTCTGTTTTCTGCTGTCATAACAGAATACCACAGACTTGGTAAATTAAAAGCAACAGAACTCTATTTAGCTCCTGATTCTGGAGGCTGACAAGTACAAGATTTAAAAGATACATCTGGTAAGAGCCTTTGTGATACGAAATAACATGGCAGACGGGCAAAGGAGAGCTTGCAGACACACAGGAAAATCAGGATGAATTCATTCTTTTTAGCAGGTACCACTCCCAAGATAATCAACCCATTTCAATAAAGCAACAAGCCATTCACGAGGGCAGAGCCTTCATAATCTACCTAATTACCTCTCTAAAGTCCCACCTCTTGATCCTGATACAATGACAATTAAATTTCAACATGACGGGGCTGGGGATTTAGCTCAGCGGCATAAGCGCCTGCCTTGCAAGCAGGCAGTCCTGAGTTCGATCCCTGGTACCGATAAAAAAAACAAAAACAAACAAAAAGATAAAAATAAAAAAAATTTCAACATGACAATCAAAGGTTAACACCAAGTTCTTCGTAAAAGATGTTGCCTAGCACACCCTTCAGAGTTACTTAAATATATCTTACTGCCCCTTTGTCACTGAGCTATTTATGGCTCTGCAAATCGCGCATAACACATAGCATTATATCTTCATGCACTGTATTTTTGCTCCTCTATTAAAAATTAAACAAGCAGTTTTGAATCATTCTATAAATTCATTTGCCCATTCATGATTAACCATGATATTTTAGTGCTATACGGTTCACTGTATTAATTGTGGCTGATTTCATAAACCTAAGACACCAAAAGCATATAGTTCTAGTTGGTAAACAGCTTAAAATAATAACTTGCAAAGGTTAATCGAAAATGGTGACAATAAACTAAAAGCACTGGTGCTTAAACAATGAGGTTTAGTTATGGGGGAGTCAGTCACCTGGAACTCCTCTTTGATCAAAGGCTCTGGGTAATGAGCCATAGGTCAAAAACAGGAACAGTAGTGTATTTATTTTTTCCAGCACAAACCAGAGCATATTGTTCATTTCAAAGTAGGAACTCAATGTTCAATTGATTCCTGAATGTGAAAGGAGAGTAGGAGTTCAATCCAAATAATTGAGAGAAAAATAATTTAATATAAGCAGTCAATATGCAGCTGTAGAAAACAAATTTAATTGAAAGAACAGATCACTGAGAAAAAAATTATCCCAATGAGCAGGCACTGAATTAGCTAAAGCTAATGCAAAGATGAAAAAGTATATAAAGATGAAAAAGTTTATAGGAAATGCTGCTTCCAGGTAGGTTAGCCTGGAACTATTTTGCAGGCTAAACCATCAGCTATCATGATTCCTCATGAAAGGTGATTTAAGCAATTCTTTCGGCATCCGCATTCCAAAACCCTAAAACTGATATCTGATGACTTGGGGAGACACAAAGAATGTCGACCAAGATAGCAGCCTAACTTTTTGGAACTAAAATATCCTGGAAAGGATGTCAACACACTATAGCCTGTGAGGTGTGTCATGGCCCTAAACTATTTCTATAAGCCCAGTTTTAGTGGATCTCCTTCTTTAACATATTCCCCAAAAACTGTGTGACCTTCACAGAACATGCCATCAGATGCCTCCATTTGGAAGACAAGTTCAAGTGTGAAGCCTACATCATCCATGAAGACTTATCTAGAAGCCTCCGAGCTAGTTAGAGTGAGCAAGGGACACTAGGTATAGATCGTGAACTTAGGACTGGATAACTACCCTTTGAAAGCCTAAATTCATAGGTCTTTCATTCTGTATCCAAGCTTATCCCACCAGAATGTATTGATGCTGCTAAGTTGACTGTTTTCTACAGAAGACATAGAGGAATAAGTTAAAATGGACAGATACTTTAGTGTAACAATGGCACATCCTTGGCCTTTACTTTATCCTAATGCCACACCAGGATTTAAACTCCATGGTATACGTTAAATCTTTTTATTACAAAAAATATAATTTCACATGCAAACTATTTATTTCATTTAATCATATAATATGTAATTTGTTTTTCATTTCTCATAAAGTTTTCAGCACTGGCTTACTAAAGAATGGGCTGTATTTGAAGCAGAAAGGGCAGCACCTGGTCCTGGTTCTGACACCATAGCAATCATGTCAGAGTCTGAGTCCATGTGAACGGAGTGGTGGTGTAAATTGACAGAGACAGTACAGGATCCAGTCTGTTTCCACCTCAAAAGGGAAAGATTCAGGGAGAACTCAATGTTCTTTCGTACCTTCAAAAACAGTATTTAATGTTTACTAACCACACATGAAGCAGTTTGCTCTTAAAAACAAATTTAAAACATAACACAGGTGTTGGGAACTTCACTACAATTTATATTTTACCAAAAATTATGTATTCTGCACTCTAGTAATGTCATAGAATGAGATAAAACTGGTTTTGATAAAAAGAACAAAAAATTAATAGAATGTATATGTTTTACAAAGGTAAAACTTTAAGAAAAAAGATTGAAATCACAAAAAGCCCAAAGTACCAAATAAATGTAAATTACTTTAATTGGATGAAACTTAGGGGACTATATACAAGTATAAATAACAAACTTCTCCACATTCTGAGGTATGAATAAAGAATAGGGAAGTCCTGGGGAAAGACTGCCTCAGAAGAGGTTTATATTACACGCTCACCTGTCAAAGATCTTCTTGGGGAGGGCTGTAGTCAACTTTCTTCAAGAAAATTATTCATTAAATTCATACATTATAAAAAGTTGAGAAAATTCAAAAGAAGTACAGAAGTCCAATAAGTACATGAAAATTATGTTCATGATCTTTGGCAATTAGAGAAATGCAAATCCGAGTAGCTTACTCCAACCGGAAGGGCTATCTTCAAGAACTCAAAACAAGACGAAAGCTTGTGGGATTGTTGGGGAAGAAGGATCCATTCTACACTGTGGGTAGAGAAAAAAACTTTAAACCATTATGAAAAACAATAGAGATGCCTCAAAAAACTAGATATAGAAATTCCACTTAACCCAGGTATCTCTTTTGTGTATTTTGCCAAAAGAGTTAAGCACATCATATTACAATGACACAGGCATGACCCTGTGCAGAAACACAACTCACAGCAGCTAAATCTTGGAAGTGACAGAGTGACATATATGCCCATAAACAGATTAGTTGATCAAGAAAAAATTTTTGTGTGTATATATGTATACATATATATATGTATATATGTATATATGTATATATGTATACATATATATATATATATATAGAGAGAGAGAGAGAGAGAGAGAGAGAGAGTACTTCTTAGCCCTAAAGAAGGATAAGTCTGAGTCATCTGTAGGAAAATGGATGCACCTTGAAACCATAATGTTTATCACAGGGCTTCTCTCCTATGAGAAATCCAAAATACAGATAATTCAAAGAGAGAAATAAAAGACAGGTGATAGGAAATAGGGAAGCAATGAGAAGAGATTTAGGAAACAAGGACAGGGAGAGATGGAGAAGGACAGAGAGGAAGAAAAAGGTGAAATAAAGAAAATCAGATGAGACATGTATATGTGCCAACTCCCCACAAAGAGTATATTTACTATGTATTCACGGTTTAAATAAAGTATTTCAAAGAAAAACATAAGATTGTTCATTGTGCGAACAAGTTGAGAAAATTAGCATTGTAATAGTCTACCAAGCACTATAATACATGTTCATGTTCTTCTGTGTTTGAGTTTTTCCTAACTTCTCTTTTTTGAGGTGAGGAGTCAAATAATTGACTTGTAAAAATTGAATGTAAAAAATGGTGTTTGCAGACTGTTAATAAAGTTTTCACAAACCAGGTAAGTCTTAGTTTAGTCTCACTTTGAAAACTGCCTGCTACAAAGCTTGATTTTTTTCCTCTTCTCTGACATCAGTGACAGTCATTGATATTATTTTGGTTGGCAGATCTGCTCTGATTTAGGTGCCTGTCATTATTTATTAGCATGCAGATTTATTCCTAAATTAGGTATTGAATGGATCTAGACGTAAATAGAGAGATTGCAACTGTCAAAGCACTTGTAGCTGTATATTAGAAACATGTATTTCTTAATTATTGTATGAAGAGTCTACTTCAATTTGGGGTGTGCGAATAGGGGGTATTGGGAAGGATCTATTTCTGAGATAGCTTCAGAACAATTTGCTTACAGATACTCTCTACATGCACAATTTTAGTTTAAGTTTTTTTCTAAAAATGCTTAAGCTAATCTTATCTCTTAGTTGAGGTGGTTTTGACAGCACACACATAGATGTGATGACATCTTTTCAACAAGTCAAAGTGTGTCTGACCCCTGCAGCCCTACCACAAAGGACAACAGAAGGATCAGAAATTTCTATTCATCCCATCTCAGCCTCTATTTAAATAGAGGCTGAGATGTGGACTTAATGATCTGTGAGGAGCCAAGTGAAAAAGCAAAACCATGGAGAGCAAAACACATCAGACTCATGAGTAAAGATATAAAGGGAACCATTTTGCCTGAAGGATATTGAAAGAATGAACACGTTTCCAGCAGAAACTTTGTTTTCCATTGTCAGTCCCCATAAGATCTGACAGTATTTATCCAAAGCACTATAATAAACTTCCTTTTCTGTTTACAAAATCTTAACCAGGATTCAGTTCCTTGCAACCTATGATCTCTATCCACAATAGATTTTGGTCCCCAGGACACATGTAATGGCAAGAGACTCTCAAAGGAATTAATTTGCCAACTATTTTGAGAAAGCAGAGAGGCAGATGGCAAGGGTCTGGAAATTACCTGTAGTGTGCAGTGGAACTCAACTAATCTATTTTCTGTAATCTTGTGATATAAATTGGGAGAGGGACTTGGTATAAATTCTGGTTCTCCTTATGACGTTAAATATAGCAGCCACAATAGGAAAATATCTAGTCTAGTGTATGGTGACCTGTTAAAAGTAGGGAGTGAAAAACTAGCGCAAAGACATACCAGATTATCATTAAGAGAAAGAAGGCCAAGCAGAGGGAGAAAGTGAGAGTTAGACGGTCACAAAGCAACCAACAGCTTAGGGGATCAGGAAGCCAAATGGATCAGGGAGTCAGGGAAGAGATATTTAAAGGACAAATCTAGTTCACAATACAAAACCAGATATAGCTACAAAATAGCACTATGTCGTCTGACTCTATAACTTCTTTGTCAACTTTTGACTTTTGGTCTTTGTCCTCTTCTAATTATTAAGAATAAACTATTTTAAAATGAAAGGAAGTTAGTTGCTATTTTAAATACAAAAATAGGACTAGGGAGTCTTGTTTTATTCCAGTGAAAATGACAGAGTCCCAAGGAATGCTCAGCAACATAAGCTGAAACAGTGAATCAAAATGTGAGGTATATAAAAGGAAAATAATAATACAGGATTAGAGCTCATAAATACTAGTCATGAGACATTAGAAGGTAAGAAAATTCTTTGTCCGTACAAAAGTGTGCAACAATGCAAAAGGACATGAAGGTAGGAAAAGAATAATTGAGGGACAAGAAAATTATATTCTAGCAATTCAGAAGATAGAAATATGAGGCAAGAATATTCTTTATTTTCCAAAATATGCTTTTGAAAATCGTGGTTCTTACTTGGGATAATTCTAAATATCTGACATCTGAAGGATCTTTTTGAAACTACTCTTCAATCTCACTCCAAAGAAAAATTTGAAAGAATTTTTTTTACCCTGTGATGATTCAAGTAAAATGATTACAGTCTATTCACAGAGTTTCTTTGTACAAACAAAATCTATCTTCAGAAGTTTAAGGTTTCTTTTTCCCATTCTTTTCATTGAATAAAATAATCTCTCACTTGATACGGTTTAAATTAGGTCAGAAAATAAACCTTTCCAAAAAAAAGGGGAGGAAAAGACTTTTTATTAGGTTCTGACATAATTCATTATATTTGCAACCATACATAAAGGGAAGAAAGATGAAACTCAAACTTATAAATGCACTTTCATATAACTGTTAAGAAACATAAATGCAGCCACCACTTGCCTGATGATATTGGAGGGGAAAGTAGTTCCCAAATGACATGAGGTTATGCCTACAAAGAAGTGCCTTGTGGAGGGAAGCATTTAGCAGAGGAAACCACTCAGCAGAGGCAAGCAATCAAGGCAGCAGCCTCTCTTTTGCTTTCTCGGGAAAATGATTATATGGTCAAGCTTTGGGGAAAGACTATCTCAGTGACTGCATCAAGTGTTTGCTTCACTTTGCTATCTGCCAATAACAAGTCACCATTTTGGCATAAATCTCATTAATGGTTATTCTAAGTGATTTCAATGGAATATTCACTTCCTTTTAAATTTATTGCAGTGTATCATTATAAACTGCTTCTTTACCTGTCTCCTCCACCTGTCTGTAACTCAGTGAAGACAGAGACCACCTATAGCACTGATTCTCAAAATGGGACCAGCTGGTGTTAGCACTACTAGGACAATAAATAGAAATATGAAACCTTAGATCCCAACCCAGAACTCACTGATGGTCTTGAGAAGCACTAATTCTCATTTAGACGTCCATCATCATACTGGGCATTGTATAGTGGCTACCAGTAGCAGAGAAAGTTAAGTTTATGGGGAAACTTCTCTTTAAATGCTTTCAACACATCCAGTGAAGTTCTCCCACTGTGCTAGAGCTGGTTTATTGTATAGAAGAAAAGTGAAACACAAACCCTCTCAAACTATGGAAACATACTACTTTGTTCTACACTATTTTCAATATTAAAATGAAAAATGCCAGACATAATCACACCTATCCTATTGTCTTGTGCAAGATACAATTCAATTCAACTGCATTTTAGACTAGGGGCAAAAGTGAAGTCTGCTTTACAGAACAGTTCTTTGAAGTCTCCTAAGATACTGAAAGGCAGTCAGGCATATTTTGTTTTGTTTTAGATGTTCTCCCTGTCTCTCTCTCTCTTAATTTTAAAGGGAAAAAAGACAAACATAACAATGAAACTATTTAAAAACAGGTGAATTGGACTGTTACAACAGTTGATACTTCATGTAGTGTCTTTGTGGTTGTTTAGAGTACAAGATATAGTCATGATATCTTGTTCAAACAGTACAGCACAAAACTTTCTTTGCAAGAATCTTAACTATCTTGTGAATACATGTATTTTTTTCTTTTCTCTTTCTTGCTTTCCTCTTTCTCCAGTCACAGTTTGCCTTTTCATTTGAATAGTTTCTTCCCAATTCACAATATCTATTGTACATTTTCATCCTATTTACTTGTTCAGTTTTTCACACTAGTGAGACAATATGATGTTTATACATATTTATCTGATTAACTTCACTTATGAGTATGGTCTCAAGTTGCACACATTTATTTGTAAAAGTCTCAAATGTATCCTTCTTTATGGTTGAGTAGTACTCTATTATAAAAATCAATCACATCTTTTTTATTTGTTCCTCATTTTACTGGTACTTGGGTTGTTCCCAAGATTTAGCTATTACAAATTGTGCTGTTATGAATATGGGTATGCATATGTTGCTGTGGTATGCCTTTTTTAATTCTTCTGGGAAGATACCCAGAAGGGGAATAGTTGAGTTGAATGGGACCTCTAATCTTAGCATTTTAAAGAATCTCCACACTAATTTTCTCAGTGGTTACACTGGTCTACATTGACACCAATAGAGGAAAAATGTTCCTTTTCCCCACAGCTCCTCTAGCATTTGTTATCAGTTGATTTTTTGATGATAGTCATTCTTTCTAGGGTGCAATGGGATCTCAGTGCAGTTTTAATTTGCATCTCAAAAGACCAGTGATGTTGAACATTTTTTCATGTATTTATTTGCCATTTAAATTTCTTCATCTGAGAAATATGTATTCATCTCAGGTGCCCATTTATGGATTGGGTCTTTGAATTCAGGGGATCTGATTTTTTTCAATCTTTTATATGTTCTAGATATAAGTTCTTTGTCTGTGGGGTAACTGACTATAGTTTTTCCTACTGTGTGAGTAGCCTTTTCACTCTCTTAGTGACTTCTTTTGTTGTGCAAAAGCTGTTTAACAAGGTGAGATCCTATTTGTTGATTCTTTGCACTATTTCCCTAGCAATCTGCATTTTGTTCATGAAGTCTCTGCCTACACCTATGTCTTAAAGAATAAATAATATTAATAAACTATTAGTCAACTTCATGAAATCAAGGAAAGAAAAAAACACAAATTCAAGCAATTACAAATGAAAAGGGGGAAATGACAACAGATTGGAACCCAAAGAAATCCAAGAGATCAATACCTACTGTAAGAACTTATACTCTACGGAGACAGAAAACACAGAAGAAATCAATTAAAGATACAGATTCAACCAAATTTCCAAAACTAAGTCAATAAGATAAAAATATTGTAAATAAATCAATATCAGTCAATGGAATTCAAAACATAGTAAAGAATTTACTAAAAAAGAAAAGTCCAAGCCCTGACAGATTCAATAGAGAATTCTATAAGAAATTTAGAGATGAACTAAAGTCAATAATGCTGACACTCTTTACAGAGACTGAGAGGGAAGCAGTACTTCCTAAGTCACTCCTGAAAGCAAACATTACCCTGATCCTCTCTTTCACATGGGTTCCTTAAGGGAAGTTACTGTGCTCATCACTTAGATCCTAGGACTTATGACTTTAAATAGCAAGTAGAAAATACACGATATATTTTAAACAAGGTAGTGAATTAGCTCTATAGTAATGCAGCGTTCCACTTATGATTACCAAGTATTTTAGTTTGTGCATGAACATTTCAGTAACAGTCTCTCTTCTGAAGCTCCCTGCACTGATGCCGACTGGAAAATATAACACTGGTTTCCATTAGATAACACAAACTGCATTTCCAAAGTGTTCAGTAACTCTTTACTGAGAAAATACAATATTCTTGCACTCTGAAGATTAGAAGTACTTTACTAACAAGATTATTATCCATAATTATGACTATTCTCATGAAAAACCACTTGCAAGTGATATCTCAATAGTCAGAAAAGAACATATATCCATAGAAATTCAATTTTATTGATGATATCTTTGGGGCATATGTAGCCAGTTTTCCATTCCATAATAAATGTCTGAGATAATCATTTTATAATGGTAAAGGCTGACCTTGACTCACAGTGTTACAGGCTGCCACCCAGGAGTTGTTGGTCAACTTGGGCAAACCTGTGGTTTGAAAGCATCCCTCAAAGGCCACTGGATTAAATACTGAGTCACCAGCACATGATGCCATTGGAAGTGGTAAATTGGAACTAAGTTAGATAATGGCAGCCTGCCCTTGAAGAGGGAATGGGGACCTTGGCACCTTCTTCTCTCCCTTTTTTGTTTCTTGGCCACCGTGAGTCAGCCACTCTGCTCTAACATGTGCTCCCACCACCATGGAATACTTCACCACATAACCAAAAGCAATGGCCAGCTGCCTACGGACTGAAACCTCTGAAGCCATGGGCCAAAATTAACCTTTTGTCCTTCTTGTTTCTTGTCTTAGATATTTTCTCACAGTGATGATAAGCCAAGTCAGTACGAGCACGTGATAGAGCAAAAACCACTCACCTCAGGGCCAGGCAGCAAAATAAAGAACAAGGAAGAGGCCAGGTCCACAGACGCCCCCGTGAGGATCAATGGCTGAAGGACCTGCCGGTAGGCCCACCCTGCTGCCTACATTTCCTAGTACTGCCAAGCTGGGGGTAAGGCTTGAAAAATTTGGGCCTTTGGGAGTACATTCCAGAACTAAACTACATCAAGGAATTAAGAAATAAAACAGGTTAGATAGGTTAGCTAGCCTGAAACCTTGTAGATGTTTCTTTTTAAGATGTCACAACAATTTCACCAGGTGATTCGTTGTAAGTGGAAAACCATAGCAACTCCTATAGTTATTCATAAGACATGCACCACTATCTGCTTTATACTTACTCACCATCTCAGAGATGGGCTTCAAAGATCTGGACACACTTCTCTTAAAATCACCCTTTTATAGCTCAGGGCATAGAAAATTCTCTTTTCTACAGAATGTCTATAGAGTTTCGTTGACCATAACTTCAAAATACTGTCTTGCAATGTGTAAGTTGTTCTGATTATTCACTTTAACTCTTTAAACCAATCATACGTTTACATAATTTAAAAGATGCCTTTATTATTTCATAACACAGAAAATTAAATGTGTGCAAAACTATGTATTACATTTCAATTACAAATGTAGATATCACTCCTATCAGTTCAACATTTTCCAGCCTCATGTCTATGAGTTTTTCTCAGGTGCTACAGAAAAAAGAACTTGGTGAGCCAAACCATTTCCCATATCCTACATACTGTACTTCTAATTATACTTTAAATTATCTTGTAAAGAAATAGCCCCTTCCCTGAAGGAGTTTCAAATATAAGAAAAGTCTAATTCCTTTTCCAAAGCCACTTTCTTATTTCTGCCTGATGAAATTCTATTCAATATTTTAGTAACCTAATTTGTGAATCTGCTTCCCTTTATATTGCTACCCTCTTGTGATTCAACCCATGAATGTAGGCATCATCTATGTGCCAATTATTCACAATACACACTTCATCCCTCTTGAGTTCCAGACCTACACAATTTGCTTGCTATTGGACATGTTAGCATAATTTTCAAAGCACTTTAAATTCTACATCTTTAAAACTCATGATCTTTGCATCCCAATCCTACTTCTGCTACTAAAATCTTTTCATGTACAATTTTCAAGGCAATAATACCTTAAGAAAATGTCCTCAAATTGACCATGCCATTAGCTTTTACAGTCAAACTGTTTCACAAATCTTGCCCATTCCAACTAACTATATCTCAAATCTATTTACTTGACTTAATCTCATCATTCCAACACTTCAGGCCACTCTCATCTTTCACTTGGATCCCTGCAATGGTCACTTAATTGGCTCCAATGCATATAGATGCATGCTGCACTCCAACATCTTGGCATCTACAACCACAGATGTGAATGTGGAACCTGCTCATGGCCTCCTGTTCCCCTTAGGATAAGGGTTGTATACAGTATGGTATCTATAAGACCTTGCTTGAAGTCTGAACCCTTTACCAAAGCCTATGACGTCTAGTGGTTCCAGTTTAATCTTCTTCCTCTTACCTTTCACCCAGTCTTGGTGTCGCAACCAAAGTGACTTCCATTTTCCTAAGTCATTTATTTATACCATCTCCGTACTCCTCTGACTATAATGTGTTTTCACATTTATTCCCCTCTAACTGACTTTATCTTATCATTTTCTCAAAGATACTATGTCAGACTATATTTTTCCAAAACATATCCTAGCAGTCTTTGCAGTCCTATATGCATTCCCAAACTGGCCTTTGGCCATCAAAGGACAGAGTCCATCTTCCCTCCCTTTGAGCCCAGGCTACCTAAGGACTTCTCTAACCAGGGGAGACGACAGAAGTGATGCCATGTGGTTTCTGGGGCTAAGCATAGAAGACACGCAGCTCCTTCTTGTCCAAATGTTTCTTGGAACACGTCACAGTGCGGTGAGGAAGCCCAAGTCACAGGCAGAGGCCTTCTGTGGGTGTTCTACTCAGCAATCCCAGCCAAGACCCAACAAGCACTAGACATGTGAATGTGATTAAGATGATTCCAACACCCACCCTGTGGATCCTTCCACTGAGTTCTAAGTCACTGAGGAAAAGAAGATCTCACCCCACGGTGCCCAATGCAAATTCTTGACCTACGGAATCTATGAGCATAACTGTTTCTACCTGAAGATGCTACAGTTGAACACAACATGTTATGTTTCCCTTATCATTGGAAGAAATGTCTCTTTATCCTTTGCAGAGAGCAAGCACTGCTGTTGTTGACATCCACATCACCCAGATAGTTCTCCGAACTTTACCTGTACTGTCAACCTGCCCTTCTTCACCGGATGTTTGTTAAGGTTACAAACCCTGTGCACTTTGTTCACAATTATATTCACAGTGGAGATAGCAAATAGGTGTTAAATTATTCAGTGAAATTCCATTAGCAGTAACTAAAGAGGAGCTTGATTTTTAGAATTAAAAGAGGAGTTAAAGCAGGTAGCAGAGAAATCATGAGTGACTTTTCAATAAATCTTTTAACATCAAATTAAAGTAAAAGATTACAGTGTTATGCACAGGAATTGAATGTCAATGATCTTTGCATTTGAAAGATAAAAAGAAAGTAAGATTTAAGGAAGGTAGATTAACAGCATATTTTTTGACATAAAGTAGAATTAAAATCGTAATACTACAGCAATTGAGAAGAGAAAAACTGAAAAATATCTTGATAGATGAAAAAGAAAATAGACCCAAAGCTTTTGGAAAAATAATTAACTCCAGTGAAGAAATGAAAACAAATGCAAAAGATGGAAAGTAGGAACCAATATCAGAATGCATTTGTCAGAAATTCTAAGTAACAAAATCAAAAAAGGCACTCACAGTTATATTGAAGAAGCCCACATAAAGAAACAAACATCAGAGTTTCCATAATTTAATATTCTCTTCAGCAAACTATAATATTTAATTGAAAATAAAGTGGATAGAGACCCTTATACTTTCTCGATATTAAATATTCTAAATCAAAATTAACAATATATATTTCTAACAATGAGAAATGTAAAAATCATATTGATAAACTCACTAATACCATTTTTCCTGCAAGGTCTTAAATTCTTCTCATTTCATTCTTCCTTTTGTTGAATTTTGCAAGTTTCTAATTCTCAAGATATCCATATTTTAAGTTCATTAATAGTAAGTAATTGTATACTTTCAAAAAATTGTTTTAATGTGGCATACAAAACTAAGAAAATATGCATGTAAGATGAAGTCTGTGAATTTCATTTGTATTATAAAAGTCTTGGGTAAAACTATTTCTATGATTATTTATAGACCTCTATGATTGAGAAAATAGATAGATAAACATAGATATGGTTAAAACATGGGAAAGGTAATCAACATTCTTCTGCCCAAAGACAAGAGAATAACAGGGTGCTTTAAGTATTCATGCCAAAATAGCTTCACGTTTTAACTAATATGAGAGAGAAGGAACAATAAATTTCTTATACCTGCAATTCAAAGCCAAGCACTTTGAGATAATAAAATGTCCAGTTAAATGGGCTTGTCATGAAAGATTTCTACAATGGATAGAAAAATGCCAACAAAGCTTTACTGTAAGTATATGTAAGATAATGTATTAGCAAAAGGTAATCCAAATCCCATTTACAATATAATTGGATCTGAGCTATCAGCACAACTCAGGAAACATTGGACCTGTAGATTGACAATCCCTGAAGGCATCCATGTAATGTGCTCCTCTTAACTGGTACCTTTAAACAGAAAGTCTTCCAAAGTGCCACACAGGAAAAGTGCCCAGGCATGTAGACTATTTAAAAACTAATTCTTGAACTGCCCGAATCAATCTCATAGCTCATCCAGACTTGCTCTAATTTCCCAGCTACAAACCTCAGTATTCATTTCCCTTTACGCTATTGCTCAGCTCACGGATTTGACAGCAAAAGCTATCACCAGCTAACACCGGTACCTCTCTACCCACTGCAAAGCACTGTCAGTAAACTTCCAGTACTTCTCCTGCCCCTCAACCTGTTCAGTCCCCTCCCAAGTGTAAGATATCTCCCAGGAAAGACCACACATAATGTTCTGCGGAGATCAAAAGGACAAATCAAGCTGTAATCCTTCCTGTCAACAAGTATCGTGGAAATTTTTCTTTCAATCTTTTCTTTAAGAAGGATATAAATTATCTTCCATGCTAAAAGCATAAATAAAAGTTAAGATTTACCATCCTGAATTTTGATGGTATACATCCTTTCCTTATAACATCAGTACAAGAAGTTATCTGAGTTTTGCCCAATTTTGTTCATTTTGCATGAATTCAAAATGTTTCCCAGTGAGCACAGTCACACCACTGTATAATATCCTTAGTTTCAATTACAGTATTGTCAAACTAGCAAGAATATTCAGGCAAGACTAGCAAAGGAATCATTAATGTAAGTGCTTTCTAAGTTGAAATATGTGCAATAAAGTGTACAATCTTTGAAAATACTGAGATCACACGACTGAAGTACAGCAACTGAATGTAAATGTTTATTTCATTTCATGTCTTCTAACTCAGTAGAACACTACTACCTAAACAACTGATCTTTTTGGTTTTTAATTACCAGGTGCCATATGTCTTTCTTTTAATTAAAATGACTTCCATAGCATATCCAGTTTGTCTTATGAAAAGACAACAAAACAAGAGAAAAAGTCTGATTGAATTGACTACAAAATTAGCATAGAAGCATGACTTAATTCTGCATGACATCACTCATTTCTATGAAATAATTTTATTCTCCTAGACTATCAGCAAAATCTGTCAGAATTAGAAGTTTCTGTGATTGAATGTTACAAATCCCTTTACATCTACAATGCCCTAACCACAACAAAGGAGATTTTTAAAATAGGTTGGTAACAATTTGTTCATGCCCTCAGTATACCGATTTTTCAAACCCATACCAATTTGGTCTATAGTATGCTTCTGCCATCTACTGGAGCAAAAACATATTGCAATTGTAGTTATTTTTGTAACAGTAAAAATCAAAACAATGGTGATTTAACCAGATTCATCAGACACTATAAAGATGATTTCTCAGGAGTCTAAAACACCTAGAAGCAGAGTAAACTTGACCCTTCCAAAATTTCCATGTAAAATATCTTCCAAAGCTATAGACCTCCAACAATACATGAGATCCTTTCTTTTGTGAGGAGATTGCTGTTTCCTTCCAACTGCATTTTTAAGATGCAAGGATGCTTGTTTCAAATGTGCAGTGTCACATGGAGTCAAGAGCAAAATGGATTTCAAAGACTTGGAGATCTACTCAACAGAGAGGAAAATGCCTAGTCAGGCATAGTCATTAGCTTTGCTTCTTATATGGCAAAACACTTCATAGGGTTTTGAATGTGCAAGAGCATTTTAATCTTACATTTCTGTAAGTTTAGTAGAAGCGACAATGTTACTTCATAGATGAGGAACTTGAAGAGTAGAACATTTACAGCAGAAAGACTAACACCATGACTCCCCCTCCTGGTCTGCACACCCTGGCATAAGCGTCACACACAGTCTGGGCTGGAGCTAGAGGCTTGTTTGTATCTGACTCTGTATCTATGCTCTTTGAATTATCTATCCTTCGAATGTCTTGCAACATCTAACTGATTACCTCATTACTGCATGAGTTACATGACATACACTTATGTTCACTTTATATATTTATAAGAGTTAAGAGGTGACCTTTCATATACATTTTTATAATATAAAACGGAAGATGACAAATCAAAGACAATTTAAAAGGTCTCTGAGACTGTTATGGTTGATACATTGTGACAACTTAAAATGTTTAGAGGTTTAACTGAGAGACTCAGCAGGGAGCCAGGTTCCTTGATTTGTAAATATCCCCAGCCTGTGCAAAAGGAGGGCACAGAGATTCTGTGAGCGCTACCCCTGCCCTGTAGCGGGGGTGCGTTGTGTACAATATAAGGGAGGAAAAAAAGGCTTGCTCTTCCCCATTTTATGCTCTTTTTACTTTGCTGTCTTCTGCCATCCCAGAGTGTTGTCCCTGTGCCACTCTGCTTTGGAGCCAGCTGATTATAGCCTGAGATCTCCACAAACTGTGAGCTAAATAAACCTTTCCTTCCTTCATTTTGGGTATTGAGTATTTTGTCTCAGCAACAAGAGAAAAATAACCAAGACAGACTTACCTGGTACCGTTGGCTCTGTATGCTATTGTTAAACCTCACTCAGCTGTAGGTTCTTTATTTGCGTAAATTCAGCAACTCCTGAATACGTGCAATTGGTAAGGGTTAGGGAGGTAACTCGGTGGCTAAGGAAGTAACTCAGAGCTCTAATTATTTATCTTAAGACTGTTCATGGATTTATGAGATGAAAACTAAGCAAAGTCCAGTAGAAATTTTTAGCAAAACTCTGGTTGTGGCAAAGGGAAAGGAGCTATGGGCAGTCAAACCTTGCAAGATTTGGTGGGCATTTCAACAGCTGCTCTAACAGGAGTCTTTTTCCAAATCCACCAAAGGGTAGATATTGGGGTATTTAGTTTCACCTCTTAAAACTTGGGCAAGTTGTTGCCCAATGTTTAGAAATAGTAGTGGTAAGATTTAAATCCAGGAAGAGAGGAAATCTATTTTCCTAATTACAAAACCTGAGTTAGCTTATTCTGATTCTTATATCTAATAGAAGCGCATTTAGGAAGAAGTTGACTGATAAGGTATTATGAGGTAAGATATTTAAAGTGTGACATCTTATTGGATGTATGGGAGGTACAAGAATTGTTACAAAGTTATTCTAGTATATCCATCCCAGGGCCACTGGTAGGGGCATTAAGAGATAGAAGAATTCAGGTCAGGAGCGAAATTGGGATTTGTTTGGAGACAGGAAGGGGCCTTTGTCATTGTAAAGACTAATCAAGTTTGGAATAGTCATTAAAGGAAAATTTCAAGACAGTAATTAGGAAAATTTAAAACCTTTTGTTCTAATTTTTGGAAAGTATAAATGAATTCCTGTAGACTGTAGCTACCATATACTACTATATACCTTCAGAACTACAATCTCTTCCCCAATTGTGTTTTTGTACAAAAATAAGTGCAAATATTACATGCAGTAAACATAGTGAAGTGAAGGGGAAAATATTATTGTGAAGATCTAGAAAATTTTGGTATAAACTGGAAATTAAATTTAAAAGATAGTGATTAGGTACTGGAGAATCATATGTAAAAGTATACTCCCCTCTCAGATAAGTTATGCTCTAGAGGAAGGGGGTACTTTTCTATCACATCAAAGTTCTGAATGGAACATTCCATGACCCCATAGAAATTTTCTGTACATTAATTCCTGGACTTTAAACAACAGATGTGAACAAATTTTTATGTTCTTATACTTATTATGCTATGCATGTTATTATGAAATATTCCTTTTTTTTAAACAGTTACCACATACAGCAAAATCTCAACTACTATTAATCTCAGAAGGTTGTCTGTCAACATGGGTAATGCATCATTTGAAGGCCAGCCTGCCACCAGAGAAGATTTTCATGGGTGGAAACTAACATCTGAGGTTGGAAGAGTAAGTCCCATTTTACTTAATTTATCAGATTAAGTTTACTCTGTTATTTTGTAATGCAGATATTGAAAAAAGACAAAACCTCACAATTTTTTATATAATTATTTCAATG
Source organism: Dolichotis patagonum (assembly GCA_004027295.1). Lineage (NCBI taxonomy): Eukaryota > Metazoa > Chordata > Mammalia > Rodentia > Caviidae > Dolichotis > Dolichotis patagonum. Next base: position 67,767 of record PVJX010004208.1, read on the forward strand.
CTTGTTTATTTTGCTTTTCATCTGTGGTGAAAAAAAGACAGTTTCAAGGTTCTAAATTTCTCAATACCATGAACATTAAGTGAATTAGCTTTATTTAAAAAATAATTAAACCCTACTTAAAATCCTGAGTCTGTATTGTTCACTGGGCCAAAAAAAATTAGCTTCAGAGCCCAACATTCCACCTCCCCCTTTCATTATTTTGTAAAAATATAACTTCATTGGTAAAAGAACTGCATTTACTTTTTTTTTTTTTTAAGAAAATGGATTGTATTATGACCCTTGGCAAACCTATGGAAATCAGCACTCAGTGGAATGAATAATACGAATCTTAGTTTCAGGACTTGCTTTAGGCAAAATATGTCAAGCAGGCAATCTGTGCCTCTCCTCCCCGGAGATCCGGGTGAGAATCTGACAGGCTGGAAACCAGGAAGCACATTACCTTCAAACTGAAATATTGTTTAGGCTGCAGCCACTTCCTATTTCATTTAAGAAAACTAAGACACACACTGCATGACAGTTAATTCCTTTCAAATAAATTTGTTTTTGTGCAGATTCGGTGGTGAAGAAAAATTAATCCTCAAACAAAATACCAAGAAAAAGCATAAACTGTTTTTTTCTACCTGTTGTAATGAATTACACATTGCTTTTCAGGGTAGAAAAAACCCTTAGCTGCTTTTGGATGGCCTAAATTTAATACAGTTACATACACTCAAATTTTTTCACTGTACTGATCTATTACAGTTCTTCAGTACAACCAAGCACCCACTTCAAACTAAATCATGTCACTACTATCAGAACTAGAATTTACCAAACAATATTTAAAATGCAAAAAAAAAGTACTGAAAATGAATCCTTACTGAGTTATATTTTTATTAATAAAAATTTTATATAATGAGCAGAACATATCTTAGGGGTGTTATATGCAATTAATCATGCATTTTTTTCTGGGAAAATAAATCTATGTACTTTTTAAAAGCATAGTTCAAAAGAGTCTTTTATAAATTGTATGCTATTATGATTAAAATTTAAATTTGCAAGTAGACAACATAAATCTTTTGAATACTAAATCTGCCTATATCACATGTGGTTATATGAATCAATGCATTTTATGTTTTTGTTCTGGCAAAACCTAGTAAACTTTTTGAAATATCCCTATTATGCAAAGTAATTTTTTACACTGTAGGAACAAATACTGGGAACAAATATCAGACGATTGTACTATCTCCAAATTTAGATTAAGTATGGGGCTTAATTGTCTATGATTCAGTCCTATATTATCAAATCATTCAATTACAACATTTTAACTCTATATGTTGTCTCCTTTTATTCTTAAAACCTTTTTTTTACTAGGGAAAAAAAACTGTTGGCTAGTTAATTAAGAATTATCTGTTTAGGATGAGATTTGAAAAAAAGTATTTAAGTTGCATGAAGTGTAGGCTTTTGGATTTTGATTGAAGTTTCTTGAAACAGTAAAAAAAAAGCATGAAAATTGATTTAAAAACACTTGATACAAACTTGAGTTCTGTGTCATGGGCTATTTGCTTCTCTGATCCTCAATTTTCTCACCTATACATTGGAACAATAATGTAAGCCTGGTAGACTTAACAAGATTAAAAGAGCTCATCAAATAAATAAACAAACACAGCCCATTCCCTAATAGCTAGATTCTGGATATGTCATCTAGCATCTTTGATTTGCAGTGTCTTTATTTACACAAAAGCAATACAACTACTGTATTTCTCAAATTTCATGTTGCTGGGATAAAATATCTGACACCTTCAGTTTAAAGGAGAGGATTATTTTGGTTCACGGTGTAGAGGTTTTAGGCCATGGTAAGCTAGCTCCACAGCAGGAACAGCAGGGAGAAAGGACATGGTGGAGTAAAGCTGCACACTTCCAAGAGGATGCAAAGCACAGCAAAAAGAAGAAAGCCAGTGAGATATGTTCACCCCCCCCAAAGACTCACCTTGGTGTCCATCTTTGGCTAGACCACACCTCTACCATGACATTTGGCTGTGACCATGGGTGGATTATCCACTAATTTATGGAGCACCCCCATGATCTGATCACCTCTCCAGCAGTCCCTTAATCCAGTCAAACTGACACTAACATGACCATGTGGCATGTCTACCTTATACAATTATTAAGAATAAAAAAGATGGGCCATGTGTGGGCTGCTACAGGTCGGGGGGCAGCCAGACTCCAACCTTTCCCCATGAGTCAGCACCATTCACGAACTGCTGGGGGGTGGGGGGACAAGGATTCACCCAGAAGCAAGCCCTCCCTGCAAACCAGCACCATACACAGGTCACTGCTGGTGGGACAACTGGACCTCAGTCCCTTCAGGCTTGCTGGCTGGCAATTCTCTATTATCTTGTTTGAAGTCCTGTATCATTTTCATTGTTTTGTTGTTTGGTTTTGTTCTGTTTTGTTTTGTTTGATTTTGTTATGTCTGATGGCGTGTGCAGCTATTTCAAAGATGTCAAGATATATTATGGTAGCCATTTTGGATTTACAAATGTCTTATTTTGAAGTCCTTTATAGTATTCATTGTTTTGTTTTTATTGGTTCTATTCTATTCTGTTTTGTATGATTTTTACTATGTCTGAAGGCATCTACAGCTATTTTGAAGACAAGAAGAGGCGTTATGGTAACCATTGTTGATTTCCTATTGTTTTGAAATTCTGTATCACTTACATTGGTTTGTTTTGATTGGTTTTACTCTGTTTTATTTTCCTTGGTTCTATCCTCTTTAAAATAAAATAAAAAATAAAAATTAAAAGTAAGTCAAGGAGAATATCAGAAAAAAAGACTATAAAACATGAAAACACTTAAATTTTTGAACAGACTAACAGAAATGTAAAGCAGTATTTTCTTTCAGTGGACACTGTATAAAATTTGCTGCTAACAAATTTGTCCAACTTTTCTCATTCTAGATGAGAGAAGAATATGATGTTTGGCCTGTATGACCAAGCTACTGGAAAAAACTACATCTTGTCAAAAAACAAATTTGCATGGGAAGGAAATGAGTGTCTCCTTGTCTGCAGCATCTCACAGGCTTCCATAAATACCTCTGCCTTACAATGAAATGAAGAATAAAGTAAAATGAATCTACCAGAAAAACAAGGGAGAGATTTTCTGTAAGAGCAAAGCGTGACATGAACCAGGCAGGAGCAATCTGAGACAAATTTTGTCACTGTGCTAAGTAGTGACCTTGATTACTAGCCCATCAGATTTGGAAAATTTTATTCTTAAAAAGTTCTCCCCACTGTTTGCCTTGCCAGTACTGTCTAGATATTCAGTATCCATGGGAGGTCTTGAAACCAAACTTCCACAGAAACTGAGTGATGACTCTGTGTGTGTGTGTGTGTGTGTTTGCTCATGTACCCATTTTTTTCTTTTTTTTCCTCCTTTTTTGAGACAAGTTCTCATTATGCAGTTCACTCTGGTCTCAAGCTCACTTTGTAGCCCAGGGTAGTCTCAAACTTGCAACAATCCTCCTGCCTCAGCCTCCCAAGTGCTGGGATTACAGGCATGCGCCACCACACCTGGCTTCCATGTACATTTTGTTACTTAAGATGACACTTATGCTAACAGTATTGGTCATAAAACACACAATACCTCACCTGCTGATATGATTATCCTTTCTCATTATTTTCTTTTCACTTCAAGTGATTTGTTTAATAGACGATTGGTAACAATAACAATTGGCTTCTCTTTCTGGAAAAAGACTCTGTGTAATCTTTAGCCCACTGCCAAAAATAGGTAGATGATGAGTACTTAGTTTTCCAAGTAGTACTCAACAAATTCAAGGATAGATTTCACTGGCAAACAAGAGTGATTTTATATTTCTCTTCTCCATCCAAATTTCTAATTAAAGTGGTCAGATGCTTCCAACAAACTGTTTGACATTTTAAATTGTACTCATATATATTGATTTTTTAAAATTCATTTTTCTACTGAATATATATATATATATAATCATAAGGATATATATTTCAAAATTTCTTCACGAAACTTTAGGGACATGAAATGTTTTTTGAAAATAGTCTCAGAAAGATTCAGGGCTATATAATAAATAAACAGATGATTCCATATTTTAACATAAAGCCAAACAACTAAAAATAGTGCAACCTACAGTATTTCTCACTTAAAACCACTGCCATTTACACTTTTTGATTCTCTTTAAAATCAATGTATATTTCCACTCTGTATTGTATTGGTGCAAATGCTAAAAATTACAACAAATGTATAGATCAACATCAACTCTCCTGTATGTTCCAGGAGTTTTCTTCCAAATCCAGGCACACAATGCAAAAACTTATGTATTCATAACTTACTGTAGTTCAAGTGCCAGGCTATATTTCCTTAGTTCTAGTCAAACACTATAGAAATATTTAATGGTAAAGATAAACCAAGCATTTCTGGCCAGTCACTTTCAAATGAGATCAATGCAGTGTAATGATGATTTAGGATGTTTCTTAGTTTAACTTAAGTAATTTTCCCTTTTCAACTTTGAGACTGTAAATCTGACTAATTGCTTCACACTCTCTAGAATTGTTTCTTCTTGCTAAGCATAATTGCTATGTCTGGATTCTCCTATACCCCAGGTAATTTTATGGAGGGCTTACCTACTGATCTCATTATGCTTCCAGCTCTGATGTATCAGACTTCATGCTGTTTTCTGCCTACTTCAGTATACTTGATAAATTAAATCCAGGCCTTGTTAAATTTCCCCCTCTAAAGCACAAATATCACAATTTAGCATGGATTAAATTAAACTAATAGGCCTTTTGCTTCTTCCATAGTGTCATATACATTAGCTGACAACTGAAATATCAATACCAAAGGAAAAGCCATAAAGCTATTTGTGAAATAGATGAGTTTGGGGAAAGAGAATTTTAGAACATTTTTTGAAGTGAAAAAGTGAATATATGCCTTCACTGCTTAATCAACTCTTCACTATAAAAATATGTCATGTGGAGTATAAAAGGGAAAAAAAGAAGAGTGGTAAAGAAGTTAAGAATAATTTCCATCTCGTGCACATCTAATTGGAAAGCCAGTGATTTTGATAACCACAGAGAACTCATTTTAAATTCAGCCCCAAAAGAGTTTATTCTTTCATTTATACCAGATTATTTCAATCTCATTAAGAAATCCAATCCAGTTTGATGAACTTTTCTACTGCTTTGTTCCTGTGCTTGCAGCTGGAGAGGGGGCAACCCAGGGACCCTTTATCAACAGTGCCTCACTTTGAAGTTTGTTAGGGTTACAGTTCCCTACGGAGATTTCATCTCCTGACTAGTTTTTTTCCAGCAAAGCCTTTGAGCAAACTCATTTGCATCAAAACCGTCACTCACCTAGAACAGTTCAAGAACAAGTGTTCTCATCTTTCTTGCTTTATCTTTGGAACATTTCTGGGCAGACAACATGCCAGGCTGAGAGTGCACGCTGCAGAATCCACTCTTCGGAATATGGATGGGAAAGATTTAAGCCATTCTGAGATCTGAATGTTAAGTAAAGCACAGATTTTTGCAAGGAAAATTGCCCCTCAGATCAAAGATCTGAGGCATGATATAGATACTGTCTTTTTCCTAAAAAGAGATCTGAAATGCAAATGAGTTGGGCATTTCAATGTTGAATTGGTATTCATTTAGAGGAAAATCTAATCAAAAGGTTTTAGAGTGCTTTCATTTTATTTTTATTTTTTTCCAGTTCTGGGGATCAAACTGAAGCCCTCTGCACTGTGCTGCACCCATAACTCATAATTCTGTTTTATTTTTTATTTTGAGAATCCCAAGTTGTTAAGTCGTCCAGGCTGGTGTTACATTTGTGACCCTTCTTCAGCAACCTGCCATAGTGCTGGGAACACAGGCATGTGCCGTTACCCGCAGCTGAGTCTTTGCAAGAACATGAAGTATGATCCATCAAAACCACATAGAGTTGCACCTTTTTTGATGGACGTGACACGGACACTAAAGCACCTTTGTGGCTGTGTTAATTATACCCTACTGACTGAAAAATGAACCCCAAAGCTTCGTTACCCACTTCTATGATGTATGGATTGTACGGTTTGGTGGGTTGGGCTGTTGGGAGTGGCTTAATCGGGTGGTTCCAGTTCAGGGTTTCCTTCAGGTGACTGGTTGGAGGGCAGCATGGAAAGTCTTGACTGGGCCTGAAGAATTGTTTTCCAAAATGGAAGACACATGTGGCTATTAGCACAAGGCCAGCACTCACACAGCCAGTAGAAGCCCCTGGCTATTTTTAACCAGAACCCTCAGGTTCTTGCACTCCTCAGGACGCCTTTGGTTTTTGTCCTCCTAGCGTGGCAGATGGCTTCCTCCAGAGTGACTAATCCAAGGAAGAAAACAAAGAGCCCATGCAATGTCTCCTGTCTCAGAGTCACCCATTACCGTTTCTGCCATTTTCAAGCCACGACTTAAATAAACAGCAAAATAAAAGGTAGATAATAGGAAATGGGAAGTTCTTTGGTTTCTTGTTTTTGGGGTTTTTTTGTTTTTGTTGTTTTGTTTTGTTTTGTTTGTTTGTTTTGTTTTGCTTTTTGAAAAAGGGAAGAGAACCAAGATAAGGAAAGAGTAGCAAGAGGAAAGGAAGAATATAAAAAAGAACTAAGATGTGTTATACACCTGTACCAACTCCACACAAAGAATGTAATTATTGTGTACTGCAAACATGTATTGATAACAATAAAAACTAAGGGAAAAATAGAGTTGCTAAGTCCAGACTTAAAAGAACAGAGGTTAAGGGTTTTTTTTTTTTTTTTAATTCTCACTTCCCTATGGTGACTACCCTTCTCACCTTCTAATACTTCAGCTGACACATTATGGTATTTGTGGTGGACAGATTTTAAGATGATGCAATGGCCCCACCTTTTTATCTACATGACTCTCTATACTACTCCCCCATCAGTGTAGGGGAAATCTGTGACTGGCTTCTAACAGATGAAATATGGAAATGTGATAAGATATCCATGTTACATAAGTGTGGCACCTGGCTTGCCAAGCTCTGGTCTATTGCTGGCTTTGAAGGTGCAAATTTACATAAATCCTACTGCCACAAGGAAATGAATTCTTCCAAAACCTGAATGATCTTGGAAGCAGAGCCTTTTCCTTTTGAGCTTCCAGATGAGACTCTACCCTTGAATGGCACCTTGATTGCACCTAGCAGAGATTTCATTTCAGTCATCCTGAATTTCTGCCTCATATTCTGAGGTAACGAATGTATATTCCATTAAGCCACTGAGGCTATGGTGCTTTGTTAAGCAGCATTAAAGCAAATATGGTACTAAATCCAGGAAACTCAAGTTTGACTTAGACATACATAGAAACAAATCCCTTCCCATCTAAGAGATCCATGTCCTCATCTGTTAAATATTGTGGTGATGTTAATAATATCAAGGATATTCCAATCATTTTCTGTCATAAAACAATACAAAAGTCAATACAAAAAGCAGCTAAAGTAATCCATTCTCATTATATACAGAGAAATGTCCTCAAATGGCCATCATCCTATTTTATATCCCAAGTGTAATGAGGAATAGAGATTGAGGTTTTGCACTAGATTATTTTTTAATGTGTCAGAAATCTAACCTGATCAGGCTATGATTTTATGACAGCCTCAAAAGGAAAGCAAAACAGGAAAGAATTGTATGTATTCATTCACCAGGTGGACAAGGGAAATTCCAAACATAGTTTAAAATTCCTCCTGTCACCAGACTGTATGACCCATACGTTGCTCATCCTTTTTCCTTATGTATGTGTCTCTGAGACATGACAGAATACAGAGTGTAGAATAGACATTATCCTTTTTTTTTTTTTTATTGGTACCAGGGATCAAACTCATGATGGCTTGCTTGCAAGGCAGGTGCTTATGCCGCTGAGCTAAATCCCCAGCCCCAGGATTGAGGATTTTTTTTTTTGACATTATGCTTTGTGACACTGACTTACAAATAAAATCTATATAGTAAATATAAGCCAACCAAAAACTACCCAAATTCAGTGAGAGAATATTTCAGCTCTGTGTGTGCATGTGTGTGTGGTATGCATGGATGTGTAAGAGGCACTTCTAACATGGGTAACAACTTTACTAAATTTCACCACTAGCGAAATTCATCATTCTTCTCTGCACCTACATCCTTTGTAAGAGAGTTTGTAGCTCCTTTAATGGAGAAATATACTCATGTGCCTCTCAAATATTGGACTTGGCCATGTAATTTAACCTAATGGAAGTAGACAGAAAGGAAAATATGTGAGTCTCAACACTAAATTTAACATACTTCACATATTTTCTCTTTTGGTCTTTGTGCCTCTGTGAAAACACACCCTTCCTAGGCAGTTGGTCTGAGAAAGATAAAAGACATATAAGTAAAGCCATCCTAGGTGTGACGGTTAGCTTAATTATGTCAACTTAATTGGTGTGGAAACTGCACAGGGGATTAGTGAAGCAAGCTTCTGGCTGTGTCTGTGCAGGACTTGAGATGTGACCCTGGGATCTATGTACTGTCCCTGGCCCCTTCTTCTCTGCCTCTGTTTTATTGCTGTTTCCCAGGCGCCATGCACTAAGTATTTTTGTTCTGCAATGAATTCCTACCATGATCTTTCTGCGTTGGAGCCAGCCAACCATGGACTGAATTCCCTGAAACTGTGAGTCAAATTAAATTTCCTCTCCTTTAAATTGTGGATGGGTGGTGGGTAGTGTGAGTCGGCAACAGAGAAGCTAACTAATCCACAGTCCTTCAGTCTGAAGCAAAAAGAGTGAAGCTCCCCAGGCTGAGAAGAATTGCTTATCTGAGGCAGCCTGAACCAGCCATGCCCGTCACTCTCCATATCGTTTAGAATAGCTGGTTACTGATGTAAGCCACCAAAAACATGGTAGATCAGGGGGAGACGCTTCAAAGTTATGGTTGCTAAGGTCTACAGTAAGAATGAGCCTCCTATCCATGAAATTGTGAAGAAGAGAAAAGACATTTGTGCTAGTTTTATTGTCACACTTTAAAACACAAAAGTTACAGTCACGGTGTGTGATACATGCTGAGCTAAAATAAAAAGATATTAAATTTGGAAGATATGAACATAAAATGGGTTCCAATTGTTCTACTTTATTACTAGCTATTGTTGGCCTCTTACTGTGCACAATTTATGGATTACACTTTATCATAGGTGCGTGTGTGTACATGTAAGAAAAAACAGTAGGTGTAAGCTCAAAGGTTTCAGGCCTCCACTGGGGCTATGGAATGTGTCTCTTGCGGTTGTGGTAAGGTCTGCTGTATTAGAAAACTTGGAAGGCCAAGGAAAATTAAAAATGAGATATAAATAAATAAAGGTAAGATCATTAAAGTATTCTAAATAATTGATATATTTAATTATATGAAAATATTGCTATCAAGCAGAAAGTTTTAGGCTGTGCAACTTGTTTGAGGCATACGCACTGCTCTATCTTCGCAGCAGATTGACCCTTTCAATATGATGTAATGTTCTTCTCTGCGTCTATTAATTCTTGCTCTGAAGCTATTTTATCTGCTATTAATACAGCCAGTTCTTCTGATTCATTTTGTATGGCATGTATTTTTCCATTGTTTTTCTTTCTGTCTCTATTATTGTATTTGAAATGAATTTCTTGCAGACAGAATTTTTTTTTTATTCTTCACTCTGTGAAACACACATTTTCTTATTATTTGTTTATTTATTTATTTATTTATTTATGCATTCATTCATTCATATTGCAGCATTGGGAATCAAATTCTAGGACTTACGTATGCTAGGAAAATGTTATTTCAGAATGTTATTTCTGAACTACATCCCAGCCATTTTTTAATCTTGTTTTGTTTTGTTTTGTTTTGAAACCAAATATCCCTGATTTGTCCCAGTTGGCATGGAATTTAGCATCCTCCTGCCTCAGCCTTCCAGTAAGTCAGGATTTCACACAAGTGCTGTTGAACCTAGCACAAACTATTTTTGAATTGATACATTTGGATCATATAAAGTCAGTAAAATTTTTGATATTTTAGGCTTTATCTGCCATTTTATTTTTTGATTATTTTGTTTGTTCTTTTATTCCCTTGTCATCTTTTTCTATCTCCCTCTGTGTTATTTGAACATATTTTAGAACCCAGTGTCAACTTATCTGCAATGTTTTAAATATACCAGCACATTCTTTTAACAAAATCACACTGGGTGCATGTAACATAATTTATTCAGTCTGTCCGTACTATATTCTTTCTGCACAAATGTGACCTCTTGAATTTATCCAACATATCTGACTTCAGATCTTGCCAACTATGATATTTACTATACTATGGGGTTTTCTTTCCAAAATACCATTTACAACTTACTTTTTCCTTCAAAAATAGTGACATTTTTTAAATAGGCACATCTTCCTCAGATCTTCATTTTCCCATGGAGTGTGTAACTGACACCCATATACTTGTATTTTCTCAGGCCATCTTACATGTAAAATAAAATCATTTTACAACCAATTCAGAATTGCTTTGCTTCTGATAGCTGCCTCTATTACAGGACTTCTAAAATACAGCTAATCATTTTCCTCAGTCTCCATGGGCGCCCCAGTGAGTCTTAATTGTCAACTCAACTAGATGAAGTGATTCCCAGCGAGGGGCTGGACTGAAGGGGGCCTTATATTCACGAGTGGATTGATGAGCTGAAGGTGGTATTAGGAGACGAGGCCCGCTGACAGAGGTGACTCCTCGGCTTGTGCCCCGGAAGTGTACACAGGTGATCGTCCCGGGTGCTGCTTCCGGCCTGCAAGAAGTAAGCAACTTTCATCCACAAAAATCCCTCAGGAATTTCTGTTTGGGGGCAAGCTGAACATAGACTGAAATCTCTGTAAGCAGGAACCAAAATACATCTCTCTCCTTGTAGATGTTTATGTGGGGTGTTTGATCTTAGCCACAGAGAAGCTGACCAATACACTGGGCGTGTTCACAAACCGGCAACCTAACCCTCTTTATGCAAATGCCGCAGAAAGTACCTTCTGTTTCTAGCTATAGTTTGCTGACATATGACAGGAGAAACATCTCATCCAAAGTGGACATCCAGAATATTTTAAGGATTCTTAATACTATTGGTGCAACTTCTCCTGAAGAAATTTTTCTGTGCAATGTCATCACACTGTGCTGAAGAGGTTTTAGTATTGGAAAGAGAATTACCATTTTCTGGTTAAGGAATTGCTTTACATTTTTAAAAATGGATATATCCATGGAGTACAAAATTCAACTGATAATTTTTTGGTTTCATTTTTTTATGATTGATTCATTACTAATATATAATTTAATTATTTTCAATTAATTAGTCATTTTCATTTATCATAGTTACCATATCTTAAATATAAATTTTGATCACAATCTGAATTTCCAGATCATTGCATTCAGTCAATAAAACAGGCTTTTGAAAATTTTATATCAGATATGTAACTGGTCAAACCAGTTAATTAGCAATCATCTGCCAAGGTATTTAGAAAATATTGACTCACTCAAGAATTAATAAGTTCTATGGTCCTGTATTACAGTTTAACTGTATTATTGGAAAGCAGGAAATGCATTATTTCATTTCCTTTAAATTGGTTAGAAGTCAGTATTCAAACCATTAAATAAGGTGTTAACGCTTTAATTCAAAATTCTTCAGCTTAAGGGCATTGAATTGAATCTTCTAAGAGTGTAAAAGATTTTTTCCAGGTAATTTTCTATTCCATTACCATATGTGATACATAAAAGTATACCTACACATCAAGTCAGCTTTTGGACGGAAAAGTTTTACTGAGTATTTATAGAGCTTATTCTCCTACATTGTTAGGCACAACACACTATGCAGATCTTTTCAAGTTTATTATCATGACTCTGCTGCAAAACCCTTATCTATTTTAACTGCAAGAAAACAAGAGAAAATTTTGATCTTTGACCCAGAGTAGCCATACCCAACGCCAAATTTATTAGCCAAGAAATCTGATGTGCCATGTATTTCTACAGTCAAAGAGAAAATAGTCTCCTACAAACTTGCATTTCCTGGGTAACTTGCAATTAGTATGATGGCTGCCAAGAAGAAATAACAGATTTGTAACAACCTGTATAAGCTTTTATTGATTTAAAATCAGACACAAAAATTGCCTGTAACATTTAAACTACAGAAATCATTCAAATATTCTTATTACATGTTCAGTCTCCAGTCTGGAATCATACACACAGATTTAAAATCCTGGGTTGCTCAAATATTCGGTCTTTGAACCTAGAAAACTTATGTATTAGGCTACAGTTTTTTCACCTGTAAAAATGAAACTATTTTTAATACTATCTTTTATATTTCAGAGATGACTAAATAGAGTAATTGACGTACTCTTATAAAGAATTTAACAGAATTCCTAGTACTGAGGGTAACGTAAATGTAAAATGTGATTGCTGTTATTATATCTACATTATATCTAATTATAGCTGACATGCAGTCAGACTAGCCAGCATGAGTTTCCTACAACTGCATCAGGACTTGGAGTCAAAAATTACCTAATGAACAAGAAGAGAAAAACCAAAATAAACAAACTTCTAACTATAAGAGCCAGGCAAGATCTGCCATTTTATTTGCTCAGGTATGGATGTTATAAAAACAGAATGCTCCAGAGCCCACAGCTTCTACAGAGGAACCAAAAACACTCATTGCACATTTATAAATAGACAGATAATTCCAGGAAGTGGAACTTTACCATAAACTAATGATAGCTGTAGAAACAAACATTTAAATCTTCATTTTCAAGTTAATATTTTCAAAAGTGCTTCCTTTTTATGCTCATCTTTTGGAATCAAAGGTATCAGGAAATATAAAATTTGCCTTATTGCTACCTCTCTACATGCTACAACATTTACTTACTTAGCTATAAAACCCACACTTTGCTTTCCAGAGCTCAAAATTGTGTCTCTTTGAATTAACATCCATCTCTCTCCAGCAGAGGGAGCAAATAAGTTTTTGTATTTTCAATTTACAAAAGGAACTTCTCTGACTTAGCAATGTGCTTTTGGGAAAGCATTTTGAATGGGAGGCTGCATGAAAGGATAAACTGATAGGTAATAAAAGATTATTAAAGTAAACTCAATAGAATGTATTAAATGCTCATAAAATACTCAGAAGTGTGGGTCTTATGTTTTCTGTATTTCTAGAAGCACTCTGAAAATTTACATTTGAATATCAGCCAAAGGAAAAATATTATTTTTAATCTCCAGAAATACTGAAATGCATACAGTGTATTTTCAATAATTATATGTTATAGAGTTTTGAAGATTGTTTGCTCTTCCTTTTTAAGTTGCCTTTAAGAAAATGAATAGTAGAAACATACCAAATAAATGGTGGGCAAAGGTGGTTACACATTCTGGGTCATGCCATAGTTGAGACTCAATTCTGTGCTAATTAAGTTAACATTTGATTATCATGATGTAATTATTTAGGCTCCTAATCATAATTCTTAGAGTAATTTCTCTTATAATTATCCCCAAATAATTTCAATAATTTTAAATGGCTTTAAATAATGAAGTCAATAAAACAAAAACTAAGATTTTAATCTTACCTTAATCTATATTTTCTTTCTGTTTCAGCAAAATGAATTAACAACATTCTTAATAAAGAAGGATTGCTTATTCTGAGAAATCCTAGTAAGGTAAGAAAAATTCTTACAGACTTCACATACTAATTTCCATTCTTACAAGGCAGTTTTTTTTTTAATGTGTTTAGCACTAACTTATTTTCTTTCTTTATCATAGAGACATGATACCTAACAACCACAATTAAAGGAGGGGTTTCAGTCAATAATCTGCAGACTCTGAGGCAGGACCCCATGACAGAGGACATAAGAGAGGACTACCCACAAAATGGCAAACAGGAATCAGGGAGAGTCAGAGGAGAGGGCAGGATGGAGATAAGTCCTTCCAGGTTGTATCCATGGTAATCCACCTCTTTAATCAGATCCCATTTCTAAACAGCTATAATGAACCCATAATCCAATCACTTCCCAAAAGCTCCCCCTATGATCATGTGAGGTTTTGGCGAGATATCTAGATGTAATCCATAACATTCAACCCCTGGCCCCAAAAACACATGTACATCTCTTTAAGAAAAATGCATTTAGTCCACTTCTAAGAGTTACCAAAGTCATTAACAATCTCAGCGTTGCTGAAGAAGTCCAAGTCCAAAGTCTCATCAGAGGTTTAAGGCAAACTCTTAGCTATGAGCCCCTTTTAATATCAAAAAGGAGTTAATCGTGCTATATCAACTTGGCTTATATAGGAAGCACTAGCCGATTAAAGCTCTGGGTGTGTTTTAGATGCTTGACATGTAGGCTGCAAAACTGCGGAGGGAAGACTGACCCTGGAAGTGAGTGGCTCCGACCAGTAGGCTTACAGGCTGGATGAAATAAAAAAGGAAAGAAGAAATTCTTTTATCTTCTTCCCAGGACAAGGTCCTTGCCTTTGGGCATTTGTCTCTAGCTCCTTCAGACTTCCAGTGCAGACTCTTCAGCCTTCCAAAGCAGATTCTCTGGCTTTCCAGTGTAGATTTACACAGGAATCTGCAGTGAGCTCCAGGCCTTTGACCTTGGACTGGATTCCCCAGCTCTTCTGTGCACAGATGACCATTTGCATTCTTCCATTTCTGACTCCACAAGTGGCCATTATTATAAGCCTAAATTGGAAATCCTCTCTATATATGTGTGTGTGTGTGTGTATACATACATATATATATATATATATATATATATATATATATATATATTCTGTTCATCTAGTGAGCCCTAACTGATGTAAGCACATAGCATTTAGAAATACTTAGTGTATATCCTGGAATTGGGACTTATTTGTTGGAATTCTAAAGTCAAATATTAAGCACAGAGAGACAGTGAGACCTCTGTGTTGATTAACAACTCAGGAAGACTCTGAGAAATGCATCAGCCAATGATTTATCACTCTTTAGTACACTTGTACAAACCAGCTGGGATATCACTAGGTGATATCTTATGGGACTGTTTTCTTATATACACATAGTAATGGCAAGTAATACATAACTATGTTCATATATAATACACTGTATTACTTTACAATAGTGATTTTTAAACTGTAACTTTCAGATATCATTGTGCCATTAATACGGAGGCACTTGGAAACCTTAAGAAACTTGTCTACTGTTGCTAAGATATATTTAACCATAGCAACCCAAAGATGTGAATAGCCTTGAACACCATAGCACATTTTCTATTTTGACTACAAAAGTGAGTCAAGTGAAAGATCACATAACTCTAGCTAAATACTCCAGTCCGAGACCATCCCTCAACATGTTACAGGGTATTTAATATGTATTACGGTTTAGATTTAAAATGCCACCCCCAAGTCTCAGGTGCTCAGAGGTGGTGCTTTGTAAGGTGACTGGATCACGGAGGCACTGTGCTTATGAATGAGTTCATTTCTGTGAGGAGGGGGAAGAGGCAAGTCACTGGGCGCACGGCTTAGCAGTGTGTATTCCTGTCCTCGGCTCATCCCTGCCCACCTCCCAAGCCCCTGCTTCCTGGCTGCCATGCCGTGACCAGCTATCCTCCACCAACCCCTGCCACCATGCTGCGTCTGCTACGGAACAGCCAACCATGGACTGAACCTCACAGGACTCTGTTCCAAATTAAAACTTTCTTCATTTAAGTTTTCTGTTTGGGGTATTTTGTCGTAGTAATGGAAAAGCTGGATGCCACAGTATAACAAAAAATTATCAACCTGGGTTAAAAGATTTACTAAAACCCTAGTTACTCATACTTTGTTCTTCAGAGATGACCTCCATTAGCTTCTTTCAATAAATGGAAACATAATAATAACATCTTCCCTCCCAATTCCAAATACCCATTGTGTTACTCAGCTTTTCTATCCCTTCTCCTACCTCACTGCTTCGGATGCTTCAGTCCTCAGTCGCCTGGCCCCCAGGAAGAGATGGCATGGAGGAAGGACTTGCAGAGGGAAGCTTCCAGAAAGCAGAGGGAGCAAGAAAAGCCACAGACAGAGAGAAACATACCTTCCACAGGCATAGCCACCCACCTCCTCCAACTGGCCTCCACCTCCTAACAGCTACTGCAGTGGCCTACAGACCAGCTCATTCCAACACACCAGAACACAGTTCAGTCCACTGACAAGTAAATATCATCATCATATCCTATTTCAATTTCTCACTAATTTCCAATGGCCCCAAGGGTATAACCTAAATTTTTTCATGTGGCTCACTGGAATGTTAACCATTTGGTTTTGCCCTTTCTGTGTGCTCTAGGAAAATGAATCTTTATTTCAGTGTTTAGGCTGCTCATCAATTTTATCAACTAAATCAGGATTTCTTATTCATGGCATTACTAATATTCGAGGTGGATAATTTTTAGTCAAGAAAAGCTGCCTTGCTCATTGTAAGAAGTTTAGCAATGTCTCTGATGGTTACTCCTGATTGCGTTAACTTGATTGATCTGGGAGCCAGACAGGATATTAATAAAGCACATTTCTGGGTATGTCTGGGTGAGCTGTGGAGCTGAGACCTTGGGTACTGGTGCTGTTCATCTGCTCTTCTTCCCAGCCACCACGAATATAGTACATTTGCTCTGCAATTCCCTTCACTATGATGTTGATGCCTTGGAACCACTCATCAGAGGATTAAACCACCTTAAACAACCAGCTAGATTAAACCTCTCCTCTTTTAAATTGTGGGTATCGAGGCATTTCTGGACTCTTTCCACTTGATGAAACACCTCCAGTTAGAATAACCATCAGTGAGTCCAGACCTTGTCAAATGTTCCCAGAGAGGCAATGCTGCCTCCTGTTGAGGGTCACAGCCTTAAGTGACATAACCTCAATCCACATACTAAATATAACAAGAACTAGATAAGAGTTTTTCTGTCAACCCATTGGTTGAGCTAAGTTAAGCTAACACACACCATCTAGCCAAAAGGAAGATATTAATCAGGATAGGCGACTATGTTTGGTTTTTCTAGGGGCATAACCCTAAATGTGTGCCTCAATTATATCAGCTGCAAAGCAGACTGAGAAATAAAAAAATCAAGCTTTCATTACACAAATACAGTATTAATAATAAATGAACCAATAGCAAAAGGAAAATGTAAATTAAGAAAGCATTAGCAGCTTTTCCCACAGTCCACTGCTTTGGCCACCAAATTAGTAGCTGTGCATCTTTGTTTCCAAAAAAAAAAGTATATTGGCTCTTGCACAATCAACAAAGAACACAACCAAAATCCCATCTAGTCACTCTGTGCAGACCAAAGCCTAGGATCAGTGGGAGTCAGTCGTCTTCATAGATTCTGCATATTATTCCTGCTGATCGGAAAACTGCAACGTGAAGGGAGAACTACATATACACACACTCAGCGTCGGATAATGCCAACATCAGATAACGCCATGGGAACTGGCCATCATCTGGTCAGTAGGAATGAACCAGTCCTGTGGCCGAATTCTGAACAGGACCTAGAAAGGCTCTTTCTCTGACACAGGCATAGTTCTTGCCCTGGGTGAGTCTATCTAGAAGCCCTTGATTTTACTTCAGGGAGCTTTGCTTCTTCCTTACTCCTCCTGACTACATCCAAAAATGGGCATAAAGGGAAGTGTGCTCCTCTTAATGGCTACAGTTTTGCAGGCCCTTTCCTATTATGGAGATTTGGGTCTCTGAGCTGAATTTATCATAGAATTTTTTTAGGACTCTTGATAGTATGTTTCTTGTGTTAAAATCCATAGGCAAGATTTCCAAAAACCTTGAAATGAGAATTTTTACTTAGAAGTCACTTTGCTGTTTCTCTCTTCCTCTTCTCTCACTTTGTGATTTCTCTTAAAATCTGAAAGAATAGATTCAAGAGGAAGGCAACCTCTGTAATCTGCTCTTCCATACTGAATAACAAAATAACCTGAAATAATCTGAAAATCTTAGGATCTTGATGTTATCTTCTAACTAAAGTTACCTCCTTGGAATCCCACTTTATCTAATTCAATTGTGGTTATAATATAAATGTCAATACACTATTTTCTTTGGTTCTATAAATCCCTCACTTAACATAGGACCTGAGTTTCTTGGGGATTTTTTTTTCTATCTTCACCAGTGTTTTAATCCATTTTCCAGTGATGTAATGAAATACTAAAGGCTGGATAATTTGTAAAGAAAAGAGGCACTGCACTGGCTGGCCCCAGAGTAATTCTGGTGATCACTTCATGGCTGGAGCATGTAAGAGGGGGGGAGCACAAGGAGAGATAGGAAGCTAGGGAGCAAGGAAGGGGCGAAAAACGACCTCCAACCATGACCCGCTTCTGAAAAGTGCACCAGTCCCCATATTGCTGCCCATGGACCCATTTCCCAGCACATAAACTCCTGAGGTATAAACTCAAACCATATCCCAACTGTAACCCCAACATCTAACCATATCCCAACTGTAATCCCAACATCTAACCCCGAGGGTGACTCTTAGCGAGTGTTCAGTGGAGTGGTACCTAGGCACAGGATCTTAATTCATTCCATTCCGTTGGTGTCCACGCAGGAAGGACGGCCGCAGTTGTGTTTGTCAGCCAATGCTGAGCTCCCAAACAAACACAAAATTATGCCAGACACTTCTGTTGTTGGAAGTAATACAAAATTGTTCAAAACTAAAAGCGTTCTTAGACTGAAGTAGTGCTGTAATTGGTTTGCAGTGAATATTAAAAACCAAGTATATATGATAAGTATAGAGGCCTAAATGAATTGCAAGCTTGGTGGAACATGCTCAAAGGAGAGATCACCATGGCTATAATTGCTAATACAAACTACATATATGCACACATGCATATGTATGTATATATGTATATATATATATACACACACATATATGCATACATCCATACATCCAATAGAGAGAAAAACATTTACGCAGAACTTTCTATACCTCAGAACCCTTTTTTAAATTCCAGCTATGATATTTAACCTTTAAATTTATCCCATGAGATAGATGACACCTTGCCAGTTTCCAATTGGCAAAACCAAACTTCAAAACTTCATTCCTGTTGTCGCATATAGCTAGTAAGAGGTGGACCTTGGATTCAAATCCTTATCTTCCAAATTTCAATATCTTCCCATTCTCTATAACTGCATTTTTGGAATTAGAGCAGCTGAGAAGAAATGGAAGAAAGTACCCTAATCACAAGGAAAGGCCAAGAGCAAATGGTGCGTCAAAGCAAAAAAGAATGCTTAGAGAAAATTATATAGTTAGGTCAGCTTTTATGGAGATTAGTATAAAAAAAGCAATGGGAAATAAATTGAAAAGGCCATGATATCAAAAGGTATTTTAGGAAGTCTGGTTGACTAATGTTCTTTGAATGAGCCTCAATTTTGCTGAATCTCAAAACAGTGCAGTTTGTACTACAACAAATCTTTATTTTATAGATAGTTTAATACATTCCTTCTCTCTTTCATGAGAAAATTATTCTTTGATCATCTGGAATTACCATATGCTATTGTTTTTACTACATTACAGAGAAAAATTTAAAATTTCCTTTCTTTAACAAATATGTTTTATAATGTTAAACACATTTCTTGTATTCATTTTATTGTTTCCTCCACAGGAAAAAAAACTATGTAAATAATGTTTTTCATTTTTCTTAAACAATCGATGGGGAAAACTCACTTTATTAAGTCTTAGGGGCTAGAATAATGGCTTGTTGCTTTTCAGAATGCCTTTATCTAATGTAGAAAACAGGAAAGATGATTGTTGATTGTCTTGGTATCCACTTTAATAAGCTTGCTTCATTGTTAGTGATTTATTACAGTGGATTTACAAAGGAAAATTAGGATATTTGAGGGTCAGTTAATTAGATAAATGGATCTTAGTAATTAGGCTTTTTTGGAAAGATAATGTATTTGTCCTATGTATTTAAACAAGTTTATTTAATAAATATCCCCTGGAGATGTTAGTTCCTCTTGTATTTAATTGTGATGGGTTTCTATACATATCCTGAGGATATTAGGGAATTTCCTGTTCTGTTAATGGGTTGCTCCAAATTCTCTTTTAGTTTCAGAAATGACAGAAATTTCAACCAGGCTTAATGACTATTTAAAGAACACTGACTGGAGTAGGTAATTAACAACAGGAAATAAAGTTATGTAATTTAAATTTATCTTAGGCCAAAGAGACAGAAGGAAGGGAAGAAAGGTTGGAAGACCTAACAAGTTTTTACTTTCAACCAGATGTTAAAGACTCAAAAGGAATATTTCTGCTCTTAGAACCAGTGCTATTATCTGACTTCAATAGAGTCTTTACTTTAATCTACAGTTTTTTATACAAGCTCATGTAGGAAAGATAATTTCTTCATGCATTCAAAGTGAAGTAGTCAACACAGACTTCAAGATAACAACCATATATAAAAGCACCATATATAAACCTAAACATAAACCTGTATATAAACAAATTTATAAAGTGGATCAAAAATGTAGATATTTTTCATCATTTATGCAATCAAACATTGGCATGTAATCACATGTGACACTTTTCAGAGGAATACCAATCATTTAAAAACATGCATAAATATACTGTGCTTTTATATGCACATAGGTTTAAGTTAAATTACAGAGCTAAACTTAAACCACTTCAATGACAATAAATATTTTATATGACCTTAAAATGGAAAGCAAAACACAACAAAGTAGCAAGGTTTATTATAAGTTTGGGCGGTAACATAATTAAGGTTAGACTACAATCAACTCAAATTCAGAAAAAGGCAATGCATGTAAAATCACTCAATATACTTTTTAGCCTTCACAAATGTGAATTAACCATTTTAAATCTTGTTCAGGAAAAGCAAGCACATATAAATAGACAAAATAATGTATAAAAAACTATCATTACTTTTATTTCTCAAATTTAATCATGCAGAGGTTTTGATGATTATTCTGCTAAAATAAGAGGTAGGACGCAGGATTTCTATAGCCATTGAAGTAATAAAAATAGCAATTCAAGGATTTGTCTCTTGTGCTGTCATTGAAGTAATGTGAAGGAAGAGTGCTGGCTAAAAAGACTCTTGCTAGGATTCTCCCAGCAAAATGAAGAGATGGCAGATGGTAAGCGGGCTACAGAAATGGGAAAAGGGGACGCTTCAGCATGTGTCAGACCTTTTACACCCTCTGCCCTGGTTTACAGACCATGATGGTAGGCAATTTAATCTCTCAATGTCTGAATCTCTACATAACCAAGGTGACATGGTGGGAAACAGAGAACGCAGATTAGCAAGCCTGTCCTTTATGCCACAAAATAGCACTAGGGAAAAAATAAACTGTTGACAGAGTGCAACTCTTTATTAGACTTAGTGCTAAGAGTCTCAGCATTGTCTGAAGAAAAGGAAAACAGAAAGAGATATTTATAGGATCCTAGGACCTGGGCTGAGTAAATTTAAGGCAGACAGGTGCTAAGAATGGGCAGTTTATTTGGATTGTTAAATCCTACCACTGAGCCCATCTTTAAAGGACTCCTGTGAGGTAAATTTTAGTTTTGATAAGTTAACTGTTTACCACTTTTGCAGCCTTATTTTCCAGGAACAAGCATTTCTGGAGTATGCAGATAAATTATTTTTGCTTAGTATTGCTTAATGTAAGGACAGAGAATCATGTTGGTTTTAGTATTTAAACTTCACATATGGGTTTTTTCCCCCAAGAACAAAGGTAGTATTGTTTTTTAAAAAGTTATTTTCATGTACCTGCATTAAACATTAACCCCACATAGAAATTAACTTTTGACATATAATAAGGACATCTTATCACTGATTTTAAATCAGTGCTTCTTGTAATTCTTCAGTATGCTCTTGAAATTGGGTAATAATTCTACAATTTTATGTTCTCTATTTCAATTATGATTTATTTTAATTTATTTCTTATTTTGTCTTTTTCTTGTTTATATTTTATTTAATGAGTTTCACAAGTTTTTATTCCTTCTTCCTTTGTACCTATAGCAATAAACTTTTCCTATGAGCACTGATTTAGTTGTATGCATAGATTATTAGTTGCAGTATCTTGATTAATTTTATTTTACAGACTGTGTATAATTTTATTTCTGTGACCCACAACTTGTTTAAAAGAGTTAAGTGTTACTCTGAGGTAGTTTTATTTCAATTTTTAAATTTGTTGACCATATTTTATTTTCAGTGTTAGTTTTAATTTAAATTATAGCATTATCAGATAATTTTTAGAATTTTTTAATATTTTGTTTGTTGCCTAATATATAGTTAATTTATACAACTATTTCAAAATGACTTATATTCTTTCCATTTTGGGTTGCTACTAAAAATTTTACATATCTTTCCTCATACATACTTATCTGTGGTAGAAGGGTAATTTAAACTTTTAACACTGCTGTGCTTCTAACTCTCTACCTGTTGCTCCATAAGATAGTATATGATAGCTCCTTCTCTTCTTTGTCTATTTTGTTTTTTGTGTGTTCTTGTCACTGCCTTTTTTCTTGTTTTCATGTCTTCATCTTCTGGGAACACTCTTCCACTGTTCACATGCTTCTGGAAATTATAGCCACATACGGCTCTTAGAGCAAGAATCTATCCTATTGGTGGCAATCAATTGTCAGTAGTGCTTCAGGCAGAGGATAAAGCCCTAAGTCAAGCCAGTAAGTGACAGCACAGAATTTTGAACGAGGAAATTTACTTTTTTCTACCTTTCCTTGCTAACGTGGCAGATGCTGAGCCTTGAGACGCTGTGCACTAGTAGGCAACCTACTTAAGGACAAAAACAATACAGGTTAAGTTTGCATTCAGATGTGGGGATTCCTGGCAGTGTCTACAAGGCACAGAAGAAAGACTATTAGTTATTTAACCTTCTGACATTTTGCTTACACAATGTACTAAGCATCCCACTCCCTTTTAAGAAGATTTAAGCTCATTTGAATTGAATTTCTGTCATTTCCCCCTGGCCTGCATAAAGAAAGTAACCATTCATAAGACTTAATAATAGTCTCCACTTTTTTCCCCTCAATGTTGCCAGTTAATTTTCAAAATATGAGTACCAAAAATATATATATTGCAGGCCCCTAAAAGATTTATTTAACTCCTCAGTGATAGGACAAAAGAGACAATAAAGCTACCTGAGAGTGGAAAAGTCAGATACTAATATTATAGTCAATAAAAAAAGAAAATCTGGAGTTCATTTAAGTGTTAGATTTAAAACATGATTGAAATTTTTCAGTGATGCAACCATACAGGTGGAATTTTATTTTTCAGTCAGCCTTCTATTTCTTTACAGTTGTTAGTTGTTCCATCTGTTCTTGAAAATTGGTAGTGAAGTCTCCAAATACTGTTGCTGACTTCTGACTTTCATCCTGGCTTCCTGTGCCCTGTGTGCATTAGAATTGTCACACTCCAACAGGTCACATCGTTATGACCATGAGGCTGCTAGCATCTGTGATCGTATAACGTTACGGGGTCCCATTCACCATCTCTGGATTGGAGGAGATGAGTGGATCTCAAACCAGTCCAGTCAATTAGTGTCTTTCCTGAGGAACTTAGGAAGTGGACCAGGGACTTGGCAACGTTAATTTTAAACGGAACAAATAGCAATGTATCTAAGAATGAGGGAACAGAGCAGGAGCGACTTAGTGATAAGTACATGCAGAACTAGGAAACAGCTTGTGCATAGGAAGGGTTTTCCTGCTCATTTTTAGTCCTCTATTCTCCAGCTCGGGTGGGTCTTGGGTCCCACACTACATCTGACCTTAGGTTGTGCGAGTTACCTCTGCAGTACCACGCCAGGTGTTTCACTGCTGTTTATGCAGCCCTCAAGAAGTTTCTGTGAATTTCAACCACAGATACCAATAAATACAAAGTGGAAATCACCTATTGCCTTAATTGACAGTTCAGAAGATAAAATAAAATGTGAACCAAAGTGAAGATATCACCTAAAACTAGCGTTCAAAAAAGAAATTAAAGGTCGTGAGAAATGGAAGAAATTCTATTTAAAAAACTTTCCAACAAGACCTCTAGAACTAAAAATCTAAGATAAATAGCAAATACATTTAAGTAGATCACAGTCATATTATTTATCATAGCAAAGAATACCAAAATACTGGATATCATCTGCAGGTTTGATATTATGGGTTTAATTAAATATTATAAATTACTTGACATTCTTATAACTTAAAAATTTTGCAATGATAAAAGTATGAAAATCTACCTAGCTAAATATAGAAAAATTTCAATGAATTATTAAAAAAGAAAATGCAAATCCTTTATCAATTGCTCCATTTTTACAAGTGTGTATGTGTGTGTGTGTGTGTCTGAATGAAATAAAAAATACTGGATATACAACAATGTGATAGCAATTATTCTCTGATAGACAAGGAAATTTTGCTAGCATTTTAAAAAACTTTTTATTGTTTTCACAAAATTCACATTAAGTATACCTGAGTAGGAGTAAAGACATTTAATTTTAAGGAAAAAAATAAATGTATAAGACTAGAGAAATGAGTTTTATACTAAGAAAAAGGTCACAGAAACTCGAGCATTAGGAAAGTGGCAGGAAATTGAGGCTAAATCCTGAGGCCCCTTTGTAGGTAGTAGAAAAGAACTACTAAGGATTGCATTGTTTCTTTCTTAGCAACTTTAAGAAGGTAATAAGGCAGTCTGCTAAATGGAGAAAAGTTCAATGAGTGGCTTTTTTATTATTGGTGTTCCTCAAGAAATTTTTTAGATGACTGTATTTGCCTCAGAGATAAACGATTGAAATGCCTATATTGTGGTCTTGGACCATTTAACTGGCTTTAAATTAATTTAACAATTCATCTGTCACCCTATGCAAAGCTGCCCCTTTCCCCTGCGCTCCTCTGCCCTTTCTTTGACCTTGCTTTGTGCTGTGCAGTGTCTAATAGGAACCAAAGCAAGGCCCTCCAGGGGTCCTCCGGCGTCTAATTCTGCAGGGGAAAGAGAAGGAAGTGGGGAAAAGGGCTGGAGTATTCATTTTGCAGAGTCCTTCCTTCCTGCTGAGGGAGGTCTGGATTTCACTTCACGTGGCCTTGCTTCTCTCCTGAATCCTTCACATCTAGGGCAAGGAATAAAACCCTCCACCAGAATGGCACTGGTGGCAGGGAGCCTTGGCCTCCCTGCAGTCTCCTTAGAAAACATTTCCTTTGCTGAACTCTCTTCCAAAATTAGTGCGTGCTGTGCCATTTGCTTCCTCAGGGTCCGCCTCACTCATACAAAAGCTTCTCTGTAAGACAGATTGGGAGGGTCTGCTCCTTGTTCTTTATAAGAAACTTTTTCAATAAAGAGTTTTCCGCCAGCTCTATGTGTGCTCCTGGGATATAATTACGAATGGCCTGATGCAGACATGATCAGTCCTCTGCAGCTCCTACGTTTTTTGCCTCATTTCTTGCACTTTTACACCCTGAGAACGCACCTGCTCTTTTTCTAGGTGGTTCACCCCATTTCTCTACACACAGGAATAGATAAAAGTGCCTAATACTATACCTCATCCCGACCACGCAGTGGTCAATCAACAGCTGGCTGTGTTCATGTATAAATGCTTCAGCCTACCTTTGATGGAGACGGGTCTGAGCCATGACCCGCCCTGCCCCCAGGGGCTCTCTGCTGACTGGGCCACCACGGATGTCTGTCCTGCATGGGATGAACTCCATATGATGGGTGCTAGAATTTCTTCCCTGTCCTTCTCTTTCTGTGCGGACTTTGCTCTTCTATAAGCTTTTCCTGGATATCTTTCCTAATGAGTCTTTTTTTTTTTTAACCCAAATCCTCACAGCACGATGTGGTTCAGGGGAACCCGGTCTGTGTCAGGAACCACATGATAAGCACTAAAAAATGATTTTTTAAAATTATAAAATGATATAAGACCTTTAAAAATTATAACTGTGGTGGGCAAATACGCAGGTCTAAAATAAATCTATGACGTAAAAATGTTACGATTAATTATGACCTCACACAATTCAGTTTAGCCTCATGAGCATTTTCTCAAAGGCAGTGCTCTGGAGAGAACTGATCTCCTTTCTCTGACACCTTTCAATGCTGAGATGTATAGCGATAAAAATGCAGCCTCAGAGATCACCTTGCCCTTTACCTGTGAATGTGACATCATTACGAGCCAGCAGGTAATTTTTCCCGTCCTCACGTGGGAGTACAGGACAAAAAAGACAGTAGTAGGTG
Organism: Dolichotis patagonum; assembly: GCA_004027295.1. NCBI lineage: Eukaryota > Metazoa > Chordata > Mammalia > Rodentia > Caviidae > Dolichotis > Dolichotis patagonum. The sequence continues at coordinate 93,967 of PVJX010004208.1, forward strand.
CTCAGTGAGCCGGTTACACTTGGAGAGATCTGGTAGTCATTCAGTTAACTGCAGGGGTTCTTCAAAATTCATCCATTTTTAGCCTCTCCTAGGGAGCACAAGCATCTCTGTAAAATCAGAGTAATAAATGAAGAAGAGGCCAAAAGACATGGCTCATTATCTCCCTATTTCAGTGTCTACTCTGATGAATGAGGTGACCACGTTTGAAAGAAGACTTGAAGAAGAAGGTTGCATAACACCATCCAGGTGGTCAGTGGGAGAGCAGGAACCCCAACTCAGCACCCAAAGTTCTAGTGAACTGAGGTTCCACCACTGGTGCTATTTATTCTACATCGGAAATTATTTAAATATTCTTCAAGTTTTTGAAAGCAACCCAAATTTACTCTTCCATAATCTTTTGATTTTTTTCAGGTAACTGCTGCAATTGTATCAGAAAGGTAAGTGATGGTTAATTTAATTACCAAAGTTGAATGAAGCTAATCATTTGTAAAGTCACTAGAAAATGTACCTTATCCAACCTAAGCCTGGTTTTAAAATAAGAGACAGAAGTTGGGATCACCTTCCTTCGCCTCCCCTCGCCATAAAGGAAGTCTGTGCCACCAAAAACCAGTGGTTTTGAAAAAGGTGTTAATCATTAAAAGTCATATTTTATAACAAAAATGTGGAGCATATTCAACCCAACAAGATGTAAAAACATGGAAACAGTTAATGTCTTTCATATACTTTCCTTTCTATTTACAAAGTAAGAAAGATTACTTTCCTTGCTTTAATTTCTAAGCAATTCCTTAGTTTAGAATGAAAGAACTAAATGAATCATAACTTCATTGTTCCCATACCTATAAAAGATAGCTTAATGTAAACAACTTTTCAAAAAGATAGTTTGATAAATCCATGTACCTAAATCCATTCTACTGGTACACTGTGCCTGTATTTTTCAAAAACCTAATATACAAACACAAGATCTGCAAATGAGTTCTCCCTGATTACTGGCATCTATTTCAGTAAATAATGTATGTGGTTTGACTTGACCAGTTTTTTATTCATAAAAGTTATTTTAAGAAGTTTACATATATATTCACAACTATAAGCTATGAATTAAAAGAATACAAAACACATGATCCTTAATTATAAAATTCAAATATATTTTCCAAATGCATTTTAAAAATATCAATTTTTGTTTTCACTTTTTGATCAGTTTTAAAAGCAATTTTTTACAAGTTTCTTTCCCCAGGAAAAGGAGGCCACTGTTAATTAATTTTTAATCACTTACAAATTAAAATGCAGAAATGTTATATTGTCTTGTGATAAGCCCACACATTCCACTTCTGTAAAATTGGCTTCTACCTATACAGATGCAAAACCATCATGATTGATCATAAAAGGTTATGAAGGAATAATAATTTGCAAAATTTATAAATGTGAGTAAAATAATAACACTTAAAAGCAGCTGTTTGTTAACTATTGTCATTCTGTACAAATTGAAATAATATGTTTGTTTATACAAATACATAATTGACTTTGAACTTAAACTCTTTTTTTTAACCTAAACTCTTTTCATTTCTTTCATATTAACCCTAGTAGCAGAAGTAGACCAAAGTGAGAGTTGAATCTCAAGTCTACCACTCATCAGGTAAGTGACTTTAGGTAGGTTAAATAACACCTCTGAACCTCAGTTTTCTGCACAATAGAATAGGTTTATTATTGATACTACTTATGTCATGGTGTTGCTTGAAGAAAATTAAAATGATTTGATATAAAGAAATATTTAGACAAGTACCTAGGACAGAGTACACTATGTATGCTTTCATGATTGTAATTTTTATTTCTACTGCATCATAGATGCTCAATAAATTGACTATTAAATTAAATTCCCCTATAAAATGAAGAAAAAAACATAGCAGCCCTGATCAGATTATATACACCATTCTCACATTTGATGAACACATAATTCCAGGAGCTACAAAGCAGGTAATTGTTTATTCTGTGCTTTTGGGAGATCTCTGAAGACTCTACATCCCCCCATCAAATCTGTTACAATGCCTGAAGCCTATTCAATACTAGTTTGCCTACCATTAAAGGTCCTGGTAAAAGCCACACATTTTTTTTTAATAATTTTATTTAAAGAGAAAAAAACCAAAGCAAAACAAAACAGAATAAAGGGTAGCAACAATACATAATTCCGAGGAAAAAAGGAAAAGAACAACAACAAAAAACCCTAAGAAATTATTACTTGACAAATTACATACTGACTTCTTGGAAATAGTTGTTCAATTTACAAAGTTAAAACATGTAAAGTAGACATTCAAACAGTGAGACTGTTAACAGTTCTGCTCCACAATCTGACAAAAACAGCAATATGGTCATCCATCTTACCCATGCAAATATACATGCAATTATATCAAAAGGGTAAAATTAAACACAACAAAATAGAGCAAAGTGGATCACAAGAAAGCAATGTAAGAGACAAAAAATTCAAAACTAGACAATCGGAGATATTCACTCTCTATCATATTGACTCTTGTTTTCTTCCAAATAGTTGTCCATATTGTCACATACAGGGAATTCACATGAAACAACCTAGTATGGAATTGATCTGAGCAGGATGAGGAGGGCATTTCAAGCCTTCAAGACCAGACATTAGGGAAGCCAAGAATGGCTGACATAGTGTCTCACATTCTTCTCAAAACAGCTGTCAATACCATAATGTGTGTTGAACTTAAAAAAGGCAAAGCAAGCTAATATCACTTTGAACAAAAAGTGATAGTTTTGCTGGAATTCACATCATAGACATTATGGAATCAGCACTGGGTATTGTAGTGTCTCTTTTTTTTAAAAGTAGTTGTTCATTTCAACATGTGTTATGTAGTTGGTTCTTGTAAACTGTTTATAAGCTCTGCACCTGCATGAGTCTCTACATGTATATCTATCATTTCTGTATTAGCAGGAAAAACAAAACAAAGCAAGATAAAACAAAACAATTCCTAGAAAAGCATGAGGCAGAAAAGTCACATAACCACAATACAAGGTGATCTACAATGGTTACCATGGTTTCTCAGCAGTGTATAACAACATTAATAAAAACAAAGCATTGGAGATATTATAAGACTTCAAAAGCAAGTAATAATCAAACTAGAGTGGGTATCTTAGTGAATCTTGTCATCTTTAGTGTAGTTGCCTATACACTTAGACTTGATGCTATCCATCATAACAGATTTAAATAAAAATCAGTCAATACAAAGTAGCAATCTAACAAACCAGATTCAAATAAGATAAGTCATAATAAGACAGTATACATTATAAAGGGCTTCAGATTAAGTTGATAGGAAAATTAGGGATGATTACCATAATATGACCTCTTATTTTTGGGATAGCTGACCATGTCCTCAAGTCTAGTGTAAGTAGAAAAACTGGAACAGCACATAATCCATCCAAGCAGAGTGGTGAGAATAATGTAAATTTTAAATCTTGTTACCCCATTAACAGTATCCTCTGCCTTCATTTTTTAGACAATTCCTCCCCTTTCACTCCCATGGGGTGCACTGCTTGTTTTGGGTCCCACTGCCTCCCTATA